>PVIW01010136.1:0-18262 GCA_004026585.1 Noctilio leporinus
CTATGTTCATCAGAGATATTGGCCTGTAGCTTTCTTTCTTAGTTGGATCTTGCCCTGGTTTTGGGATTAGAATAATATTGGCCTCATAGAAAGAGTTTGGGAGTCTTCCCTCTTCCTGAATTTTTTGGTATAGTTTGAGGAGGATAGGAGTTAGTTCTTCTTGAAATGTTTGGTAAAATTCACCTGTGTAGCCATCTGGACCAGGGCTTTTGTGCTTTGGGAGATTTTGGATTACTTCTTTAATTTCATTAGTTGTTATTGGCCTATTCAGGCTTTCTGCTTCTTTTGGGTTCAGTTTTGGTAGATTATACCTTTCCAGAAATGTGTCCATTTCATCCAGATTGTCATATTTTTTGTCATATAATTGTTTGTAGTAATTTCTTACAATCTTTTGTATTTCTGAAGTATCAGTTGTGATTTCTCCTCTTTCAGTTCTGATTCTGTTTACCAAATCAAAAAATTTAATGTTAATACAATACCATATCCAGGATTCTAGTCCAAGAATTCAGGATTCTTGTTTCATCTGAAATAGTTTATCAATCTTTTTTTAATTTTATGACATTTACATTTTTGAAATGTACAGACCTGTTATTTTGTAGAATGCTCTTCATTTTTGGTTTGTTCATATTTCCTAATAACTACACAGATTGTGCTTTTTTGGCAGGAATTCTATGTTGATATTGTGTCCTGAGCATAAAACAAGCGGCACATGATATGACTTTGTAATATTATTTGTGATATGAACTTTGATTACTTGTTTCAAGTGGTGTCTACCCAGGTTCTCAGTGTAAGATTACAATACTTGCCTTTGAAGTTAATGAATTATTTATGCTGAGATACTGTGAGCCTATGCAAATTTTTTTCTTTCTTTTTTATTTTTAAAGATTTTATTTATTATTTTTAAAGAGAAGGGAAGGGATCAAAAAACTTTGGTACTTTTACACAATGGAATACTATACAGCAGAAAGAAAGAAGGAACTTGTACCCTTTGCAACAAAATGGATGGAACTGGAGAGTATTATGCTTAGTGAAATAAGCCAGTCAGTGAAGGACAAATACCATATGATCGCACCCATTACAGGATAATAGTGAACAAAACTAACAACAAGCAAAACAGAATCGAATATATGAATACAGTGAATAGGCCTTCAGTGGTTAGGGGGAAGGGGGTTTGGGGGAGGGGGAGGCAGAGGCAAGAAATGGGAGCAGTGTAGACAAGAACCTAGTATAAAGGAACCATGGACATAGACAACAGGTGGGATTGACTTTGGGGGGAATGGGTGGGAGGGGTGGGAGACAGAGGGGAGCAAAAAGGGAATGGATGTAATACAACAACAATAAAATTAAAAAAAATAGAAACACATGGAAAAAAAAAAAAAGAGAGGGAGAGAGGCAGAGAAGGAGAGAGACATCAAAGCGTGATTGCCCTTCACCTGCTTCTAGCTACAGACCTGGTTGGAGACCTGGTTTGCAACCTGGTTATGTGCCCTGGCTGGGAATTGAACCTTGGGGTTTGTAGGCCAGCACCTTATCCACTGTGCCACTAGCCAGGGCATATGCAAATTTTTTTTTCATCACCCAGTAGTTTTAGCATACATTGGTAATTATTGCTTGAATAATTATTGCCATGACATCTGCTAAATGATAATTTTCTAACTTCATAATGTCTTCTAGATTTGTTGATTGGCATTTCACATATGTATGTATTGTATGTATATATGTATTATGGGCTTATAGATTCATTTTTTAAAAAGATTTTATTTATTGTTTTCAGAGAGAAGGGTAGGGAGGCAGGAAGAAAGGGAGAGAAGCAATGTATGGTTGCCTTTCACCTGCCTTTCACCTGCCTTCAGCTAAGGACCTGGCTGGAGACCTGGCTTGCAACCTGGTTATGTGCCCTGACTGGGGAATTGAACCAGTGACCTTTGGGTTCACAGGTAGTTGCCTATACATTGAGCCACCAGTTAGGGCTTAGATTCATTTTTTAAAGATTTTATTTATTTATTTGTTTATGGAGAGAAGTGGGGGAGAAACATCAATGTGTGGTTGCCCCTAGTGCTCCCCCTACTGGGGACCTGGCCTGCAACTCAGGCATGTGCCCTGACTGGGAATTGAACTGGCAACCCTTTGGTTTGCATGCTGGTGCTCAATCTACTGAGCCACACCAGCCAGGGCAGATTCTTATTTATGAGATTTTGAGCCTGTAATTGTTTATCTTAATGCCCCCAATTATTAACCAAATTACCCCAGGTTGTTAAGTGGGAGGCAATACACATAAACTTCTGTGTCTTTTTAAACATGTTGCCATCATTTTAAAAAGCAATTCCTTATTTTCTGGCACAACAAAATGATAATATGGAGTTCGTCTTGTGTTTTCCTTGTCCTAGCCATTTCACCAGAGTCCTGACTCTTTTTCCTGGAGAATGGTATTTAAAATCAAGGTCTGGGAGCAAAATGTATTATTCGCTACTGGGCTATCATTTTTTCTAGGCCCTTTCTTCCCTGAAATTTTGACTTACCAAGGGAAGGAGCTCTGGCGTGGGAGACTAGAACAATGATGATATCACTGACCAAAAATCCCTCCAAAACTCAAACTTGGAAGATTTACAGAAGGCCAACTTATCTACCAAGAGGATTACCCAAGCCATTTTAGGGCCATGTGAAGGCTAGGCAGCAGCTGGGGACTTGTTTTCCAGAAGCTACAGTTTGCCATGTGGTGTAGACTGCTGCCAGGTCCTTTGGGGACTTCCTGGGTTCTTCTTACAGACCGTCAGTTGTTGTTTGGGGGAAATCAGTGCTGACCCAGTATTGACAATGGGGAAAGCACAGAATGTTCTTCACTGTTTGAATAGTACAATGTTGACATCTGAACTGCAGGAGGTTATACTGAGACCCTAGAAACTGAGATAAAGTCTATTTCAAATGAGCCTTACAGCCCCTAGAGAGTAAAGACAGCCAATATCTTTCCTTCTTTGTCCCCTTGATGGAATGACTCTTCCCAGGCATGATGCCATTCACTCACAAGACACACACACACTCTACTCTATCCATTATGCCAGACTAGGAATCGCTTACACTCTACTCTAAAATCTGCCTGTTCAAGCTGACATGTCTATCCTTGGTGCTTCTAGTTTCTTTTTCACTATTGATTGGAAATAAAGATGTACTATGAATAAAGTAGAATTTCCTTTGGTTATGTTTTCTTTTCTCTTTTATCCAGAGTTGTCATAGTCTTATTTTTTATTGAATTTATTGGGGTGACATTGGTTAATAAAAAATTATACAGGTTTCAGGTTACAATTCTATAATGCAGTATCTGATAAATTGTATTGTGGGTTCACCATCCAAAGTTAAGGCTCTTCCGTCACGATTTATCCACCCTTTACCTCTTTCTACCTTCACCAGCCCCCTTTCCCTCTGGTAACCACTATATTGTTGTCTGTATCTATGAGTTGTTGTTGTTATTGTTGTAGTTGTTGTTTACCCCATTTGTCTTTTCCATGCTTTGACTATGTTTTGAGGCCATCTGGTAAACTTGCCCTTTTGGAACCTGAAGTAGCAACACAGTTGAATCAGAGGAGAGAGCAAGCACCTTGGTGTCTGGTCAGAAGCAAACATCTGTTTGTAGCTAGACTGGAGGAAAGCTGATCAACTCTGGTCTCAGATCTGTTGAATAGGTCAAACTAAATACTGCTTACATTTGGCCTTCATCTTACTAACTAGGTAATTATCTGGGTTTGAAAATAGTTTCCCTTATGGCCATTTAGAGGACTTGGCTCATGAATTTCTTCTGTGCATAAAAGGAAGTTGGGGAAATGTACTGACTGAGAGGGTGGCTTCATCATCTGCTTCAGTGGAACTTAAGAGATTGATTATCTTTGCTCAAGTCCCAGATAATATTCAAAGACTGCGCTTATGGAAAAAAATCACCATATGATCAGTATCCTCAGCAGGGACCCTGTTTAGGGGTATTATCTCTGATGGAGAGTGAAATAATAAAGATACATGACGCAGGGTGGGTTTAAGGAAGGGCATTGTCACACAAGTTGACGTGTGATTGGTTGATTTAGTGTTATTGGGTGATATAAAAATATATAACTGGATTACTACATGAATCTTACTTTTTCATAGTTTTTCCAAATGTGGGGCTGATAGCAGAGGCTGGGTTGTTTTGATTCAGGAACATAGAACTTAAAAAAAAAAAAATTGTTTCCCTGTCTTGCAAAAGAAAAACTTATTTATTTATTATAAGAATTTTTTTGGCCCTGGCCAGTGGCACAGCAGATAAAGCACCGGCCTGCAAACCCAAAGGTTGCTGGTTGAATTCTCCAGCCAGGGCACTAAAAAAAAAATAAAATAAAATAAAGATTTTATTTATTATTTTTAGAGAGAGGCAGAGAGGGAGAGAGGCATTAACGTATGGTTGCCTTTCACCTGCCTCCAGCTACAGACCTGGCTGGAGACCTGGTTTGCAACCTGGTTATGTGCCCTGGCTGGAAATCAAACCAGCGACCTTTGGGTTTGTAGGCCGGCACCTTATCCACTGTGACACCAGCCAGGGCCCTATAAAAATTTTAAAAGAAGAAATTAAAAATCACCCATGTCCCACTCTCTAGAGAATCACTATAACAGGTTGACTTACATACATCCTTTATTTTTCTTATGCCCAAATACAATTTTTTTTTTAATTAAAAGTGGGTCTATACTATACCTACTATTTTGAAAACCTCTTTTCCCTTAACTATTTTCCTTGTCATCTCTCCATGTCAATATTACACTATCCCTTTTTGTAAATTAGTTCTTTAATATAAAATGAACAGATGCTCTTATTAAGAGTTTCAACAATGAATAGTCCTTCAGTGGTCAGGGAGAAAGGGGTTGGGGGGAGGGGGGAGGCAGAGGCAAGAAAGGGGAGCAGCTTAGACAAGAACCTAGTATAAAGGAACCATGGACATGGACAACAGGTGGGATTGACTTTGGGGGGAATGGGTGGGTGGGGAGGGGGACAGAGGGGAGCAAAAAGGGGATGGATGTAATACAACAACAATAAAGTTATAAAAAAGAAAAGAGAAAAATAATAATAAAAAAAAGAAAAAAAAGTTTAAAGAGTATAAGATAAAATGTAAAAATATTTCTCCTCATCTCCTGCCTCCCAGTCTCACTTCCCTGATGTAACCCTAAGACTTTTTCTTTATATTTCTTCCCAGCAATTTTGTTTGTATACACACACATAGAATAGTATTGAATTAATTAATGTATCACAAAGTACTCAAATTGTCTCCTGTCTTGTGGAAATTTAGGGCTTTTCCATGTACTGAATATTGAATATCCTTGTTGTTAAGTCTTTATACACAGCATGATTCTTTCTTTCCTTTTTTAAATTTAATTTTATTATTGTTGTAGTACATCCATCCCCTTTTTGCTCCCCTCTGTCCTCTTTCCCACCCACCCATTCCCCCACAAAGTCAATCCCACCTGTTGTCCATGGTTCCTTCATGCTCAGTTCTTGTCCAAACTGTTCCCCTTCCTTGCCTCTTCCTCCCCTCTCCCTCCAACCCCCTTCCCCCTGCCCACTGAAGGCCTATTTACTGTATTCATATATCTGGTTCTGTTTTGCTTGTTGTTAGTTTTGTTCATTATTGTCTTGTAATAGGTGAGATGATATGATATTTGTCCTTCACTGACTGGCTTATTTCACTAAGCATAGTACTTTCTAGCTCCATCCATGTTGTTGCAAAGGTTAGGAGTTCCTTCTTTCTTTCTGCTGTGTAGTACTCCATTGTGTAAATATACCAAAGTTTTTTGATCCAGTCATCCACTAATGAGCACTTAGCCTGTTTCCAGGACTTGGCTATTGTAAATAATGCTGCTATGAACATAGGTGTACATAGGTTCTTCTGAATTGGTGTTTCAGGATTCTTTGGGTATAGTCCTAGTAGTGGAATTGCTGGATCAAAAGGCAGTTCCATCTTTAGTTTTTTGAGGGAACTCCATACTGTTTTCCACAGTGGCTGCACCAGCCTGCATTCCCACCAACAGTGCACCAGGGTTACCTTTGCCCCACATCCTTGCCACCACTTACTGTTTGTTGATTTGTTGATGATTGCCATTCTGACAGGTGTGAGGTGGTATCTTATTGTGGTTTTAATTTGCATCTCTCTGATGGCTAGTGAGGTTGAGCATTCTTTCATATGCCTCTGGTCCCTTTGTATGTCTTCCTCAGTGAGTTGTCTGTTCAGGTCTTTTGCCCATTTTTTAATTGGGCTTGTCTGAAGTATCATTGGCAATTATGTTTTCCCATACAGTTGATTCCCTTTGAATTTGGCTGGTGTTTCCTTTAGCTGAACAGAAACTTTTCAATTTGATATAGTCCCATTTGTTGATTCGTTCTTTTATTTCCTTTGCCCTTGGTGAAGTATCAGTAAACATATTTTGGTGTAGGATATCAAAAAGTTTACTGCCTTTATTTTTCTCCAGGACCTTTATGATGGCATTGCTTATGTTTAAGTCCTTTATCCATCTTGAGTTTACTCTGGTGTAAGGTGTAAGTTGGTGGTCTAGTTTTATCTTTTTACATGTTGCTGTCCACTTCTCCCAACACCACTTGTTGAAGAGACTGTTTTTATTCCATATTATGTTCCTTGTCCCTTTGTTGAATATTAATTGACCATAGAGTCCTGGATTTATTTCTGGGCTCTCTATTCTGTTCCATTGATCTATGTATCTATTCTTATGCCAGTACCAGATAGTTTTGATGACAGTAGCCTTGTAGTAGTGTTTGAAGTTCGGTATTGTGATTCCTCCTACCTTGTTCTTCTTTCTCAAGATTGCTGTGGCTATTCATGAACATTTTTGGCTCCATGTAAATTTTTGAAGTATTTTTTCTATTTCTGTGAAGTTTGTCATTGGTATTTTAATTGGGATTGCATTGAATCTATAAATTGCTTCGGGTAGTATGGACATTTTAATGATGTTAATTCTTCCCATCCGTGAACATGGTATATGCTTCCATTTATTTGTATCTTCCTTAATTTCTTTCTTCATTGTTCTGTAGTTTTCTGAGTACAGGTCTTTTACCTCCTTAGTTAAGTTGATTCCTAGGTACTTTATTTTTCTTATTGCTGTGGTAAATGGGATTTGTTTTCTTGCTTCTATTTCTGATGTTTCATTATTGGTATCCAAAAATGTGTTTGATTTCTGGATATTGACTTTATATATCCAGCTATTTTGCTAAATTTCCTTATTAGGTTAAATTATTGGTGGAACCTATCAGGTTTAGTATGTACACTATCATATCATCTGCAAATAATGACAGTTTGACTTCCTCCTTTCAAATTGAAATACTTTTGATTCCTTTTTCTTCTCTGATGGCTATGGCTAGAACTTCCAAGACGATGTTGAACAGAAGTGGAGAAAGTGGACAGCCTTGTCTTGTTCCTGATCTTAGGGGGAAAGCTTTTAGTTTTTGTCCGTTAAGTATGATGTTGGCTTCAGGTTTCTCATAGATGGCCTTTATGATGTTGAGGTATGCTCCCTCTGTTCCCATTTTGCTGAGGGTTTTTATCATAAATGGTTGCTGTACTTTATCAAATGCTTTCTCAGCATCTATTGATATGATCATATGGTTTTTGTCTTTTAATTTGTTGATGTAGTGTATTACGTTTATTGATTTACGAATGTTGTGCCATCCTTGCATCACTGGGATAAAACCCACTTTATCATGGTGTATGATCTTTGTAATGTACTGCTGAATCTGGTTGGCCAATAATTTGTTGAGAATCTTAACATCTATGTTCATCAGAGATATTGGCCTCTAGTTTTCTTTCTTAGTTGTGTCGCCCTGGTTTTGGGATTAGAATACTGTTGGCCTCATAGAAAGAGTTTGGAAGTCTTCCCTCTTCCTGAATTTTTTGATATAGGTTGAGATGAATAGGAGTTAGTTCTTTAAATGTTTGGTAAAATTCATCTGTGTATCTATCTGGTCTGGGGCTCTTGTGCTTTGGGAGATTTTTGATTACTTCTTCAATCTCACTAGTTGTTATTGGCCTATTCAGGCTTTCTGCTTCTTCTGCATTTAGTTTTGGTAGATTATACATTCCCAGAAATGTGTTCATTTCATCCAGGTTGTCATATTTATTGTCAGATAGTTGTTTGTAATAATTTCTTACAATCTTTTGTATTTCTGAAGTATCAGTTGTGAGTTCTCCTCTGTCAGCTCTGATTTTGTTTATTTGGGTCCTCTCTTTTTCTTGATGAGTCTGGATAAGGGCTTGTCGATTTTGTTTATTTTTTCAAAGAACTAGCTCCTGGACTTGTTGATTCTTCGAATTGTAGTTTGAATCTCTGAGTTATTTAGTTCTGCTCTGATCTTGATGATTTCCTTCCTTTTACTTGCTCTGGGCTTTCTTTGTTGTTGTTCCTCTAGTTCTTGTAGCTTTATGGTTAGGCTGTTTTTATAAATTTCTTATGACCTTTTTAGGTAGGCCTGTATTGCTATAAATTTCCCTCTGAGGACTGCCTTTGCTGTGTCCCATAGGTTTTGGGCTGTTGTGTGTTCATTGTTATATGTTTTCAGGAACTTTTTAATTTCATCTTTGATCTCATTGTTAACCCATTCATTACATAAAAGCATGTTCAGTCTCCATGAGTTAGAGTATTTTTGTTTTTTTTCCCTTGAGATTGGTTTCTAGTTTCAAGCCATTGTGATCTGAGAAGATGCTTGGTATGATTTCTATTGTCCTGTATTTGTGGAGGCTTGTTTTGTGACTTACCATGTGGTCTATCTTAGAGAATGATCCATGTGCATTTGAAAAGAATGTGTATTTTCCTTCTTTGGAGTAAAAGACTCTGTATACATCATTTAGGTCCATTTCCTCTAGAGTGTTGTTCAATGACACAACATCTTTGGTGATTTTTTGTTTGGAAGATCTGTCCATTGTTGATAGTGGGGTATTAAAATTCCCTACTATTAGTGTGTTGCTGTCTATATCTTTCTTAAAGTCCTCCGTGATTTTCCTTATATATTTGGTAGCTCCTATGTTGGGTGTATATATGTTTACCAGAGTTATTTCTTCTTGATGGATTGTTCCCTTAAGTATTATGAAATGTCCTTTTTTATCCCTTCTATGGCCTTCATTGTAAAATCTATTTTGTCTGAAATAAGTATTGCTCTCCAGCTTTTTTTCATGTCCATTCGTTTGATATATATTTTTCCATCCCTTCACTCTCAATCTCTGTCGATCTTTTGTTCTGAGGTGGGTCTCTTGAAGACAGCATATATGTGGGTCATGTTTTCTTATCCATTCAGCTACCCTGTGTCTTTTGATTGGCACGTTTAATCCTTTTACATTTAAGGTTATTGTTGATTGATACTTATTCACTGCCATTTTCTCATTTTGTACCTGTATTCCTCTTTGACTTTCTCTGTTTCTTCATTTTATTTATTTATTTTTATAGCAGACCCTTTAGCATTTCTTGCAATGCTGGTTTGGTAGAGATGTATTATTTTAGTCTTCTTTTGTCTGGGAAACTCCTTATTTCTCCTTCCATCTTGAATGAGGGCCTTGCTGGGTAGAGTGTTCTTGGTTGCAGGCCTTTGTTTACCATTACTTGAAATACTTTTTGCCATTCCCTTCTGGCTTAAATTGTTTCTGTTGAATAATCATTTGATAGCCTTATTGGAGCTCCCTTATATGTTATTTGTCATTTCTTTCTTGATGCTTTTAGGATTCTCTCTTTGTCTTTGAAATTTGCCATTTTAATTATAATGTGTCTTGGAGTTGGTCTGTTTGGGTTGATCTTCATTGGGACCCTCTGTGCTTCCTGAACCTGAGTAATGTTTTCACTCATCATGTTAGGGAAATTTTCTCTTATGACTTTTTTGAACAGGTTTTACATTCTTTGTTTCTCTTCTCCTTCTGGTATCCCTAAGATACGGATGTTATTACATTTCATGTTGTCCTGCAGCTCTCTTACAACCTCTTCAATCTTGTTCAGCTTTTTTTCATTCTCTTGTACTGTCTTGTTGGAGTATTTGTCTACATTGTCCTCCAACTTGCTGATCTGGTCCTCTGCTTCCTCTAGCCTACTGTTGATTCCTTCTGCTGTGTTCTTCACTTCAGAAATTGTATTTATTTCCTCCTGGCTCTTACTGATAGTTTCTAAGTCCTTTTTGATGCTGGTGTAGCTCTCAGTAAGTTCCTTGTAACTTCCCTGGAGTTGTTTATGGTTTTCTTTGAGCTGGCTGAGCTCATTCAGCTTTTCTATCATCATTCTTTTGAATTCCATATCTGATATATTGTATGCTTCTATTTAATTTGGTGATCTTTCTGGGGATTCTTCCTTTCCCCAGAAGGGGAAAGGTGATGGACTGATTCTTTTTTTTTCCATTTTGGGTGTCTGTTGTTGTTTTCTTTTTCCTTCGATTAATCTGCTTTGCTTTCTTGCCTTTGTTTAGCACCCTTCTGTGTTAGGAGATTTGTGGAGTTCATTGTTGCAGTCTCCTAGATTTTCTCCACTGGTTGCTCTTGGGGTGGCCTTTATGTCGTTAACTTGGGCTGTCTGGTCGTATTCTGGATTGGTTGTGTATGTTGCTTCTTTCCTTCCAGCTGGCTGATTGCAAGACACACCTTCTATCCTTTCTCATACACTGTTTTTGAGCTGCTCCTAAAACAGAACCACCAGTCCAGGCAAAATAACTATACATTTAGAGATATCTTTCTCTTTTACTCCCCCTTTCGACTGCCTATGAACGTAACTATATACCCAAACCCTCCAAGGTAACCCCTGCTCTTAATCACACTCTCAGCTGCAATTGAGCCAGTCTTGATAGGGATGTAGATATATTAAGACTGTTGTGCAGGAAATAAAATGATTAAGTTGACTAAAGTATAAATAGTTGTGAAGGGTGCTGAGGAGTAGCAAAGATAGCAGGGATATGAGAGAGAAAACCAACTTTTCTGTTCTATAGAAATGAGGAGAGAGAGAATCAGAAAGTCTTGAGTACTTGTGAACAGTATAAGCCTATATATAGTTGACATATTTGCCTCCCTATTCACCCTTAATGATCCCTGATTGGTCCAGGTGGAGCCAGGACCTGTGGGCTTTTAGCAGAGAAAGAAGATAATAGTAGGGAGGGGGGAGGCAGAGGCAAGAAAGGGGAGTAGTTTAGACAAGAACCTAGTATAAAGGAACCATGGACATGGACAACAGGTGGGATTGACTTTGGGGGGAATGGGTGGGTGGGGAGGGGGACAGAGGGGAGCAAAAAGGGGATAGATGTAATACAACAACAATAAAAAAAAGAAAAAGATGCGATGACTGAACATGGTCTTAATGCTTTAGTGGCCTTACGCACATGGAGCAGTGGCGACTGGACAGTTAAAACAGACCCTGATGAATCACTTTCAAGGGTCATCCTTTCCAAGTCTGCGAAGTCATTACTGTCAGTCACAACCAAGAATAACTCAAAGGAACGCATACAGAGTAACTAACAGCAGACTGGTTTTAACACTCTTACCTTTAGAGTTTTATAGTAAATGGCCTTGTTGATTTCCAGGGGAAACAGATTTTGCTCTTCGCCTGAGCAAGCCCAGTTCACAGCCAGTTCCCCTTCTCTGGGTCGGTGGCATCAATGCACATCCATCCCAGATTTGGGTAATAGACCTTGGGAGAGGGAAGAAACCCCTTTGTTAAAATGGCAGTACCTTTAAAATGTTTCCATTTTCACCTTCTAAGACAATTCCTTTTCATTATACGTAAATACTCTATAGGCATTTCACAGAAACAAAGTAAGTTAAGCAACAGAGGAAAGAAATATAAAAGGTGAAAACCAAGATCCAAAACTGTGCGACCCTCATCAGTTATTTTCCTATCTGGGCTTTTTTGACTAAATTCTTTCTCCTAAACTTCAAGAACTACAATAAATATGCTGAATGATCTCCAAATGCTCCACAAACACGTACAACAAAGACAAGTGACAACTCGACTCCCTGAAGACACAGCTGAAAGAGGGAGAGGCAGCACCGAACCCTGAGCTTGCGGGGCTGCTGTGCACGCCACCCAATCCTGCTGTCTCCCCAGGTCAGCGGGTCCCTCCACTGCAGGGCTGACAGGACCTTCTGTGAGTAAACAGAGTGGCCCTCAGGTGCATGACAGGGTACGATGCTCCTGCAAACTCAGCTCACCCTCCGAACCCTTCCCTGTCCAGGGCACCTGTCAACATTGACATGCTGTGCAACGTCCTCTGGGGAGCACCGATGTCCCTCCAACAAGAGACCAAAACCCCACCCCTCTCTCTGGAGTCAAACCCACTCTCGTAAGCAGCCTTCCCTGATCATCCAACAGCAGCAGTTCCTTCCCCCATACTAGCATCTCAACAATCCTTCCTTTTAAAGAAAATCTACTTACAACTATTTTTAATTTCATCTTTGTACATACACTTTTACATATGTACGTTTTACTTTCCAAAAGTAGACTGTAAAACATTTGGATTAGGCACTAAAATAAAATTACAAACTCATCTGCTGACCGACCTGCCAAAAAAAAAAAAATAAGAAGAAGAAGAAGAAAAAGAAGAAGAAGAAGAAGAAGAAGAAAGAAAGGGTTTAGGTGGCTGTTCGCCCTTATTAATCCCTGATTGGTCCAGGTGGAGCCAGGACCTGTGGGCTTTTAGCAGAGCAAAAATAATAATAATAGTAATAATAATAATAATAAAAGGGGTTAGGTGGCTGTTCACCCTTAATGATCTCTGATTGGTCAAGGTGGAGCCAGGACCTGTGGGCTTTTAGCAGAGGAAAAAAAATAGTAATAGTAATAAAGAAAGGGTTTAGGTGGCTATTCACCCTTTATGATCTCTGATTGGTCCAGGTGGAGCCAGGACCTGTGGGCTTTTAGCAGAAAAAAATAAAGAAAGGGTTTAGGTGGCTGGGGAAGGGAGGAATACTTAGATTGAGGACTGGAGCATTGTGGCTGGAGAGTGAGTAGACTTTAAATCAAGAGTAGGGGGAGGGTCTTGGGTATTTAGGTGGATTGAGATAGGGAAGGATTAAAAATATGTGAGTTGGGATATACTATGGTATAAACAGTATTTACTTAAAATGCACTAATTGTGAGGCTTGGAAGTAACTTTTGAAAAGGATATGTTAGGGATTAATAGTTCATGTAGCTCACCCTGGTTGGTAGCACAGTGGATAAGGTGCCGGCCTTCGAACCCAAAGATCGCAGGTTTGATTCCACAGCCAGGGCACATAACAAGGTTGCAAACCAGGTCTCCAGTCAGGTCTGTGGCTGGAGGCAGGTGAAAAGCAACCATACATTGACGTGTCTCTCTCCCTCTCTGCCTCTCTCCCTTCCCCTCTTTCTGAAAATAATTTAAAATAATAATAAATAAATAAATAAATAGTTCATGTAGCTCTTGGTGTAATTCAGGTGTTTGAGATTAGCAGCAATCCATTTCCTGAGTCAGCCTCTTTGTCTTGGTCAGGTCTCTGCAGTATACAGTCTAGCTGTGTGGTCTTGGAGTGGCAGGGCCTATGGTTGTCACAGTCAGGGCTGATTCTGAGTGTCAGCCCCCAGGTAGGCTTGGCCTCCAGTAGTCTAACTGGGTTTCAGTGCTGCCGGTGTTTTGGGGCCCTCCCTTCTCTGCTTCTGTGTGAAGTCCAGCAGGATGCTTCTGTGATGTCTATGGCTGCTCCTCCCCCTCCAGCTCCTGGAGGAGGTTCCTGCCTGCGATGGGCACCTGGCTCCCTTGTAGGGTGGCCTGCAACCTTGCTGGCTCCTGTGATGACTAGCCCTGCCCCTGCAGCTCCCAGAGGAGGTAGCCCCTGTGTGCTAACAGTGCCTGGCTCCCCCTGCAAGGGCAACTCTCCAGGCAGTCTAGCTCTCGGAGGAGTCCTTCACCGCCGCCTCTGTGATTCAAGCCTGGCTCCCCAGAGTGTCCGCAGCACAGCCTTTGCTGCCTGCAATGAGCGCATCAGATGCCCCAGCTGCAAGTTTCTGGCTCACAGTTTGGGGTTTCCGTGGGAACTTGCAGGCTGGTGTGGGTGCGCAGGGCTGGGCCTACCCCCTTGCAGGGGCTTCAAGCTGCTCTTTCCCTGGTGGCACAGCGGCACTGTTTCCGGCCCTCTTGCCGCTCCAGCCTATGCACTTCCCCGCTACCCCGCTCCTGTTTCCCTCAGCACTCTTCTCCTCCACTTCTGTCCCAGTAAGGAGCTTCCTCTCTCTGTCACCAGAGTGAGGCTCTCATGCAGTCCCTCCCCTGCAGGGGTTCAATTCCTTATTCCCTCTGGCATTTGCCCTCATTGCCCCACACTTCACTGTTCAGATTTCTAGTCACCAGGGAGCCTGGAGCTGGCTTCAGTTAAAGATGCTCCTCTAGGTAGAGCTGCCACTGCCCAGAGCTGACCTCGGGCCGCTGGCCTGGTTTGGAACTATCTCACCTGCTCTCCTGTAGGTCTCTGCTGCCTCTGGGCTGTGCTCCCCTGAGTCCAGATGCTGACCGCTCTAATTCTTAGGGACATCTTGTGCTCCCTATCCTGTCCTCCAGCTGCTCTGGTACTCGAGAACGCCATCAGCACTGCTCTCTACTCTGTCGCCATCTTTACTCCTTCTGATTATTTCCTTAAGATAAATTCCCTTTATCTTAATACACCTTAAAATAAATTTCCTTTATAAAGAAAATGAATTAATTTTTACATATGCACAATTTTAATACTTTTGATATGTGTAGTCCATTTACCCTTTACCTGGTTTGTGTCAATTTCATACTCACATATAAGCAACATTAAATTTTTAAACTTTTAAAAAGCAACATTGAATTTTTAAAACATAAAAATGTTTAATTTTGCCCTGGCTGGTGGCACAGTAAATAAGGTGCTGGCCTGCGAACCTGGAGGTCACTGGTTCAATTCCCAGCCAGGACACATAACCTGGTTGCAAGCCAGGTCTCTGGCCAGGTCCATGGCTGGAGGCAGGTGAAAGGCAACCATACATTGAGGTCTCTCTTCCTCTCTGTCTCTCTCCCTTCCCCTCTCTAAAAAATAATAAATGAAATATTTATTTATTTTTTAAAATATTTTATTGTTGTTATATTACATCCATCCCATTTTTGCTCCCATCTGTCCCCCTACCCTATAAATAAAACCTTTAAAATTTATTTTATTTTATTTTAAAAATATTTTTAAAGTGTTACTCATATAGAAAAATATATGTCATGAGTTAGAACTCATGGTAGTCCAACATGGTAGTCACTAACCACATGTAGCTGGCTACTGAGCACTTGAAGTGTGACTAGTCCACATTGAGGTGTGCTGAAAGTATAAAATACACACACCCAGTTTCAAAGAATTGGTACAAAAAATAATGTAAAATATTTCATTAATACTTATGCTAATCATATATTTCAATGACATTTTAAATATAATATGCTAACTAAAGTATATTAAAATTAATTTTACTTTGTTTCTTTTATCTCTCTCTCTCTCTCTCTTTTTTTTTTTTTTTAAGAGAGCAGGGAAAGGAGAGAGAAAAAGAGGGAAACATCAATGTGTGGTTGCTTCTCACATACCTCCAACTAGAGATTGGGCCCACAACCTAGGCATGTGCCCTGGCTGGGAATCGAACTGAAAACCCTTTGACTTGCATGCTGGTGCTCAATCCATTGAGCCACACAAGCCAGGGCTCTTCTCACTTTTTAAATGTTGCTACTAGAAAAAATTTAATGACATATGTGGCTTGTACTATATTTCTCTTGGATAGCACAAAGTAGAACATAGTACGGCTCCTCATATAATAAAACCTACCACCTGTACACTCCTAATCTTCTCTCTTCCCCTTCTGCTCTCCTACCTGCCTGTGCCTCAGCTGTACCCAGGGCTCTAAGAACTAAGGTAGCTGCATTTGCCACTCTAATTGTTTGTCAGGAATGATCAAGAAACATGCAGTGAATGTCCCCTTTTGAAGGTAATGGGGTTGTGTATTTAAACTGTGACCTATCAGAACCCCCCAGTAAGCATAGACTCTAAGTTGCAAATTTAATCATTTTTTTAATTGATTTGTTAGAATATGTAAGTCTTTAAGTTTCAGGAGTTGCTGCCAAGTTCAACGTCATGGCTACTATCCAGACGTGTACATAGGGCATGAACAGATGGAATTCACTTACTTAAAGGCTATTGACAGTTCACCATATCTTTGTGCCTCACAGATGATGAAGAGGCACACATAGTTCCATACAAGAGTAACAAGCACCATGTAAACACTGGGAGGAAGAGTGATTCCCAGGATATTGCCAGGGCTATGGCAGGCTATTTCCACTCATGCTCCACCCCCTGAGGTTTGCTTAGCTTTCTCTCCTCAGCAGGCCTCAGCTTTCGTTCTGCACATATTGACTATATCAGACACATTCTAGGCACACGCAGCTTTTCATCAAACACAAATACTGTTCACAGATCAGCTCCCATTCCCAGTCACTCCAGAATAGAAGCAAAATGCAGATGAGTTGGAAGAAAAAGGCCCCAGGGGTAAGCATGTGAGTCTTGTTCCCTCTCTGCCTATTGTTGATTTATATCTTTCTTTTTAAATTTTATTGTTGTTGTATTACATCCATCTCCTTTTACTCCCCTCTGTCCCCTTCTCCACACACCCACTCCACCCCAAAGGCATAGGGGTGTTGTCCATGTCCATGGTTCTTCCATACTAGTTCCTTGACTAAACTGCTCCCCTTCTTTGTCCCCACCCCACTGAAGGTCTATTCATTGTATTCATGTATCTGGTTCTGTTTTGCTTGTTTGTTTTGTTCATTATTATTCTATAATGGGTGAGATCACACAGTATTTGTCTTTCATTGACTGGCGTATTTCACTAAGCATGCACCTGTGTTTCTGTCAGTCTCTCTATTTCTTCGTCTTCTTTTTTTAAAGATTTATTTATTTATTATTTTTAGAGAGAGGGGAAGGGAGAGAGGCAGAGAGGGAGAAAGGCATCAATATATGGTTTTCTTTCACCTGCTTTCAGCTACGGACCTGGCTGGAGACCTGGCTTGCAGCCTGGTATGTGTGCCCTAGCTGGGAATCAAACCAGCGACCTTTGGGTTCACAGGCGGGTGCCTTATCTACTGTGCCACTAGCCAGGGCTTCTTCATCTTCTTAAAGCGGACCCTTTAACATCTCTTGCAATGCTGGTTTGGTGGAGATGTATTCTTTTAGACTTCTTTTGTCTGGGAAACTCCTTATTTCACCTTCCATTTTGAATGAGAGCCTTGCTGGGTAGAGTACTCTTGGTTGCAAGCCTTTGTTTTTCATTGCTTGAAATATTTTTTTGCCATTCCCTTTTGGCTTGTTGTGTTTCTGTTGAGAAATCAGCTGATAACCTTATGGGAGCCCCCTTGTTATTAGCTGTTTATCTCTTGCTGCTTTTAGGATTCCCTCCTTGTCTTTGAAATTTTCCATTTTAATGATGATGTGTCTTGGAGTGGGTCTTTTTGGGTTCATCTTCATTGGGACCCTGTGTGCTTCCTGAGTTTGCATGACTTTTTCTCTCCTCAAATTAGGGAAGTTTTCTGTCTCTCACTCCTCCTCTGCTCCTTCTGGTATCCCTATGATACGAATGTTATTATGCTTCATGTTGTCCTGCAACTCTCTTAAAAGCTCTTCATTCTTTTTTTTTTTTTTTTAATTTTATTGTTGTTGTATTACATCCATCCCCTTTTTGCTCCCCTCTGTCCCCCTCCCCACCCACCCATTCCCCCCAAAGTCAATCCCCCCTGTTGTCCATGTCCATGGTTCCTTTATACTAGGTTCTTGTCTAAGCTGCTCCCCTTCTTTCCCTCTGCCTCCCCCCTCCCCCCAACCCCTTTCCCCCTGACCACTGAAGGCCTATTCATTGTATTCATATACTTGGTTCTGTTTTGCTTGTTGTTAGTTTTGCTCATTATTGTCCTGTAATGGGTGAGATCATATGATACCTGTCCTTCACTGACTGGCTTATTTCACTAAGCATAATACTCTCCAGTTCCATCCATGTTGTTGCAAAGGGTACAAGTTCCTTCTTTCTTTCTGCTCTATAGAATTCCATTGTGTAAATGTACCAAAGTTTTTTGATCCAATCATCCACCGATGGGCACTTAGGCTGTTTCCAGCACCTGGCTATTGTAAATAGTGCCTCTATGAACATTGGTGTGCATAGGTTCTTATGAATTGGTGTTTCAGGATTCTTTGGATATAGTCCAAGTAGTGGAATGGCTGGATCAAAAGGCAGTTCCATTTTC
>PVIW01010136.1:18362-46537 GCA_004026585.1 Noctilio leporinus
GGTGGTATCTTAATGCAGTTTTAATTTGCATCTCTCTGATGACTAGCGATGTTGAGCATTCTTTCATATGCCTCTGGGCCCTTTGTATATCTTCCTCAGTGAGTTGTCTGTTCAGGTCCTTTGCCCATTTTTTAATTGGGCTGTCTGTCTCCCTGGTGTTGAGTCATATTAGTTCTTTATATATTTTGGAGATCAGACCAAACCTCTTCATTCTTTTTCACTCTTTTTTCATTTTGTTGCCCTGCCTGGAAACTTTTTTCTACATTGACCTCCAGTTCGATGATCTGATCCTCTGCTTTCTCTAGCCTGCTTTTGAATCCTTCTACTGTGTTCTTCAATTCAGAAATTGTATTCTTCATTTCCTCCTGGCTCTTATTGTTGGTTTCTATGTCCTTTTTAATGCTGGTATAGTTCTCAGTAAGTTCCTTGTAGCTTTCCTGGAGTTCTTTGTAGTTCCCCTGGAGTTGTTTGTAGTTTTCTTTGAACTCGGTAAGTTCATTGAGCTTCTCTATCATCACTATTTTGAATTCCATGTCTGATAGTGTGCTTGCCTCTATTTCATTTTGCACTCTTCCTGGGGATTCCTCCTTTCCTTTCACTGAGGATTATTTCTTTGTCTCCCCATTTTAGGTGACTCTTGTTTGTTTCTACTTCTTGGTTTGGTCTGCTTTGACTTACTGTCTTAGTGGTATGACCTTCTGTGGTGTAGAGGTCCACTTTTCTTACTTCCTGGATCTGCTTGGTGACATCAGCTTGTGTCCCAGTGTGGACCTAGTCAGCTAGTTGGAGACTACCAGAGATCCACTGTCTTTGTCTCCTTTAGTTGTTAATCCATTCAGTCTGTGATCAGCAGTTAGTTTTAGGTACCTCTGGATGGGGCAGATGAATTCAGTTATTAATCAACCTGTGATCTGAAGTCAGGTTTAGGCACTGCTGGGTAGGGCCGATTAATTCCTGTGGGTGGGGCTGTGGCTTCCCCTTAGGCTCCCGTACTTTGGAGAAGAGTGGTCTGCTGGCTGTATGGGGAAGGTTCAGCATTGGACTCACAGGCTGTCCCCTCAACTCTCCCACTAAAGCCACTGACCCAAACCCTCCTTAAGTGTCTCTAGTCCACTGTGTCCTTCCTCTGCTAGAGGCCAGGGTAGGTGGGTGCCACTGTATTTTCGTGCATGGTCCCTTTAAGAACTTAGTCTCTCTGTCAAGCTGGCTAAACCTGGCAGCTTTTTGCTTTTCACAGCTGGGTGCTGTTTTACTCTCAGCTTTGTTGCTGTAGGCTAGGAAGCCTCTCACTTCTCCGCGCTTGAATCAACTCTTCTGTTCTGTCCATGGTAATAAGACTTCTCTCCAATTGATGTTCTATTGGTTATTCTGGATGATTTCTCCCCAGTTAAGTTGTAATTCCAGTTTGGTGTTGGGAGGAGATTGGTGTAGCTCCACTTACTCCTCCACCATCTTGGTTCTGCTGTTTATATCTTGTTCCAGTCAGTTTTTCACTGGACTTTGCATCAGAGTTAAAAACAAAACAACAAAGGTTAAAAATAAAAAACACATCTTAATAGTATTTTTGGCTTGACTTGGTGCTAGAATATTTAGGATATGGCCAAAACCCTTTCTTCATTCTACTGTTGTAGGCAAAGTGGCTTCCTTCAAGAAGGTATCTAGGTAAGAGGAGTTAAACATGTCTCCATCATCATTCTTTTGTAGTTGTTGTTATATAATGCTTAATTTTGTGAGAACATTTCTAGCCTTTTGGAACTGATCATTTAGAGTTATAAAATTGCACTGTGATAAATTAAAGAATCAGGCCCTGGCTGGTGGCACAGTGGATAAGGCGCCAGCCTGTGAACCCAAAGGTCACTGGTTCAATTCCCAGCCAGGGCACATAACCAGGTTGCAAGCCAGGTCTCCAGTCAGGTCTTTAGTGGGAGGCAAGTGAAAGGCAACCATACATTGATGTCTCTCTCCCTCTCCACCTCTCTCCCTTTCCCTCTCTCTAAAAAATAATAAATAAATAAAATTTTTAAATAATAAATAAATAAATAAATCAGTATAACCTTTAGAAGAAAAATGAGTTTTGCTGTTTTTTAAACTCCCACCTTTTCACCACCGAATTTGGAGAATAAGGGAAACAGCTCATTGAAAGAAGTGTGAAGTAAGGAATGAAGGTGTGCCATTTTGTTTCATTACTGTTTCCACTTAGTAGATGAATTTGAGTACATGTCTTCTAAACCTTAATTTTGCTGCTTGTGAACTGGAAAGAGTGCTCCCCTTTTTTCCTATGTTCAGATGAGCATTTCAATAAGGACACTAAACTAATGCAAAAGGAAGAAATTATTTTGGGCTACCATGATTTCGACTAACATTTAAAATTTTTTTCCAATTACATATTCTGAGATTATAAATAATAAATGCATTCACTTTTTCCAGCCCACTGTGTTTAAATACATGCAAAATCCAAAGATCTCTTTCTTATCAGAGTAAACCAGGCTATAATTATTACCTTAAACAAACTTCTAAGCACCCATTTTCTCTCTTTATATTTAAGCTGAGCATATGTTTCTTAAGGTCTTTCAACCTTCCCCTCTCTGACCCCTTACCCAAGGGTTAGGCAAATTTAAAAGTTTTTATCCTAACTGGTGTGGCTCAGTGGGTTGGCATTGCCCCCAAAAGCAAAAGGCCTCAGGTTAGATTCCTGGTCAGGGCACATGCTTAGGTTATAGGCCAGGTCCCTAGCTGGGAGCTTGAAAGAGGCAACTGATCAATGTTTGTTTGTCTGGTACATCAGTGTTTCTTTCCCTCTCTTTCTTTCTCCCTTTTCCCTCTCTATAAATGCAATATTTAAAATAATTTTTCAATGGTGTTATAGGATTTACAGGATTGAGTGGTCTTCTAGTAGCACTGGGTATGCCAAAGAAACATAAACTCAATGAACCCATTTTGATTAAAATAATGGTTAGGACTTTGAGAATAAAATACTTTGCATACTTCTCATCAGAAGGATGAAGCCAATATCTGTGAAATAGCATATTCTTAATAAAAACACAAATACTTATTGAATAATATGGTATCAAACATTACCACTTATACTATATAAAGTTATTTTTATTTTCAGGCTAATTTTCCTATCAAAAGCATTACTATCAATCTAATTTTCCTTTTCAAAATTTTAAAAACAAAGCAACACAAATTGGAAGTCTCTAGATTTCACTGGCCCGTGACTATTGATAAGGTTTCATTAATAATACCACTCTAAATGCCATTGGTTCTGGCCCTTGTTAACTTACACAGGACCTCCAGCCCCCTGACACCCTCCCATGTCCCCCATCAACAGAGTGTGTCCCCAACATGTGCCTGACCCTCACCCTTTCTGTGAATTTGGCAGAATCTGTTGGACTCTGATGTTTCTCCTTCCTTAAGCAGCAGAGCCTCTCTTGGTATCTAGTGAGTGTTGCCTGCCCCATAGGAATTACTGCTTCTTTACCTGGTGGATATGGCCAAATGCACCAGATTTCTCAAGGAGCCCAAGTCACCTCCCTGTGGCACTGTTAGAGCAGTCCTCAAACAATATTGTTTATGCCTCAGTATTTGGCAGACACTTGGTGAAGTAGCTCTTTCAGTTTTTCCTTTCTGGCTTCCTGCTCTCCATTATTACATTGGACATCAGGACTGTGAAAGAGTGGGTTCGAGGGCATAGAGATTCAGGCCAAGAACCAACACCTTTTCATACTCAAAGATCCCTCTCCTCCAACCACAAGGCTTCATCCTGATGCTGGATCTCTCTTTTCTTGACATGAATGATCTCCCAGAAGGCTTCAATAGCCTCCACCAGAACTTTCTTTCAGGTTTCCTCCTTAGTTCATTAAACAAGTCTGAACCTTCTGTAGTGGACATATCCTAAACACAAGCTAAGGTCCCTACTAAGAAAGGATTTATTCTTGTGTTTTATGAATACCATCCCGGACCAACCCCAGAGATTGAACTTTGGGGATGGCAGCAAAGTGGAAGCCAGTGGTAAGCATGGTTGGGGGGTGGTGCAGGGGTGGCTAAGATGCTTTTAAGAAAGTGCTTTGTTTCTTTACTTAGAGTCTGCATTCTCTCTGCAGAATGACATCTTTGAGTGGTCCAGGGACCACCGAGTCCACCACAAGTACTCAGAGACTGACGCTGACCCCCACAACGCCCGCCGGGGCTTCTTCTTCTCCCACATTGGGTGGTTGTTCGTTCGGAAGCATCAAGATGTCATCGAGAAGGGGCGAAAGCTAGATGTCTCTGACCTATTGGCTGATCCTGTGGTCCGGTTCCAGAGAAAGTAAGTGAATGGACACCACAAAGCCATCCCTCGGGGGATAGGACCCAGAGTCACAGAGCACAATGGACACAATTATATCCCCAAGTAATTATCCTCACAGCACTTTATCTGATGAGTCAGTCTTCTTGTTAGGATTTCTGTCTTGTTTATTCATTTCCTTTTGCTCATTAAATTTTCTCTGCTCACATGTTTGTTTTTAATTTTAATTTGAAATAGATTTCCTTTAAGCCCATTGTTATTTCCTTCAGGCCAATTGTCTTGGCTTGTTTCACAGAATGTTTCTGTAGTTCCCCATTCCCCGATTCATGCTTCCCTAAGGCAGGAGGCAGAGTGGGGAAGACGCTATATTTTAGTGATACAACTGACTCCAACAGGATTGGACTCTCTGGGTTTCCTTCTCTGTTCTCCTGGCATTCTCTTGTAGTGAAGTCTCCCCTCCCCTCACTTCTAGAAATGTTATACCCGTAAGTTTCTGTGCAGAGAATGTGACCATAATAGAGAGCCTCAGAGGGCTGTGTACACTATGGTGCATGCGGAGCATATTCAAATGTTTGTTGGGCCAGTCTTCTTTCAACAAGCACATGGAGAAAGATGGCCTGTAGTTGTGCTGGCAAGTAGACAGCAACCATAATTCACTTTTTAACTTGGAAGCTAGCAAACCCATGTTGGTCTGGCTCTGCAAAGTTGGTCACCATGAGAACATTTGTAAGTGGACTTGTTGCCCTAAAGCAATGGCTTTATGCTTTATATTCAAAGCTGAGCATATCTTTCCAAAGAGGGACAATTTTTATTTATTTTGTTTTAAAAGATTTTATTCATTATTTTTAGAGAGAGGGCAAGGGAGGGAGGAAGAAAGGGAGAGAAACATCAATGTATGGTTGCCTTTTTACCTGCCTCCAGCTGGGAACCTGGCTGAGGAACTGGCTTGCAACCTGGGTATGTGCCCTGACTGGGAATCAAACCAGCAACACTTGGGTTTGCAGACCAGTGCTCAATCCACTGAACCACATCAGTCAGGGCTAAAGAGGGACAATTTTAAATTGCTCTTTGGTTAAAGCTCTGGGATAATATGGTGTACAAATGGCCACTAGATGCCATGTCCACTGACAAACAGGAGTCATTTGAGGACTTATCTGAATGGAATTGCCTAAAAATGGAAATGGAGGCCATGCCTTTGTCTGACTCAAAAGATCTTTTTAAAAAATTGATGCTGGGAGCCCTGGCTGGTGGCTCAGTGGATAGGCACTGGCCTGTGAACCCAAAGATCACTGGTTCAATTCCCTAGTCAGGGCACGTAACCAGGTCTCCACCCAGGTCCGTAACTGGAGACAGGTGAAAGGCAACCATACACTGATGTTTCCCTTTCTTCCTCCCTCCCTGCTGCCCTTATCTCTAAAAATAATGAATAAAATATTTTTTAAAAATTGATGTTGGGGAGAGGGAGAGACGAAAGAATAGAGGGAGGAAGAGAGAGAGAAGGAGGAAGTCCAAGATTAAGGTGTTGCATTAGCTGTCTGGTGAGAGCTCTCTTCCTGTTTTATAGGCAATTGCCTTCTCATTGTGTCCTCACCTGACAGAAGGGGCAAGGGAGCTCTTGGGGATCTGTTTTTCCCTCGCTGCTCCCCAGGGATCTCATTCATGATGGCTCCAACCCTTGTGACATAATCACCTCGTAATGGCCCCACCTCTTAATACCGTTGCATTGGGGATTAGGTTTCAGTATATGAATTTTGGGGGGATACAAACATTCATCTGTAGCAAGATTTTTTGCTCAATGGTCTTTTATATGTATGTCTTGCTATTTGAAAGGCCAGTTCTCTGAAGTGTGAGTGAGCACTCATATCTTTTGGTGATTATCCAGCCTAGAGAACATAGAGACCCATAATCCAAACCAGACTGAGAATTGCTGGACTGAGGGAAAGGTGCACAGAGAGAATGCAATGGTTTGGGTATTTTCATGTTCATGAAGCTGGCTTTACTGGACCTGCCAGTCAGGCAGTGGAGAGGAGATAGGTTCCTCATGAAATGAGTCCTTTTGCTTAGGGGTGTGAGCTGTAGGTTGGATCCCATTATCAGTAGCATTGCTGTGTCAGGTCTCAGTCTCAGCTTCCCTAGTCTGGGTTGGCAGCTTCCTACATAACAGAGAAAGGTGCCCAGCTTGGTTGGGACCTAGTTCTAGGTCATTTTAGTGGCACACCTTACAGAGTTCCCAACTGCTCCCATATGGCCCTGTTCCAGCTTTGGTGGCTGGGGTTTGCTCTGCCAGGTGCCTTTCTAGGTGCAGTGTTTGTGCCACATGAATAGTTTCCTCCAACAGCAAATGTGTAAGTGACAGAGACCAAAGATTTAGAGACCCCTCCTTCATTCAGCACACTAGCACTAATATTGTAGTTGGTCAATAAACTTGTGCTTAGCCATTCTAATGACAACTCACCAAAGTTTGTAAGAGAGCCAGGCTTGATCAACTTTTCATTATACAGTCTCTTAAGAGAGAAGATAGTGGTATTAAGGATAAAAGGAAAATGACACAGTTCAACTTATAGTTCCGGACTTCTCCAGAAGATAATTTTGCCAAGTAGTTAACTGGACTACTTCAAGTTTTGCTCCACTGTCAACTTGTGAATGATGAAGACAGGGATTAGGTGGTGAGAGGAAGAGAAGCTAGTGGTATCACATTTAGATCCTGGCAGCTCGAACCCCAAACCCTGCCCTAGGTCCTGTGCCTTCACGGGCCATGCTTTCCCTCATAGGCTGGGGCCCTGCCAGTGTTGAGTGTAAGCCCAGAAAGGAGCTACTCAGAAGGTTGACATTGGATCTATTGGTTAGGAATTTTTTTGGGCTTAAATAAGATGGAAGTTTTTCCTTCTCCAAAATAAAAGAATTGTGGCAATCTGGGGTCAGCACACATTCAGTAGGGAACAAGGTTCATTCGTCTTTCTGCTCCACCATACTTAGCTTGTGCCTTTCATTCTTTCATTTTATTATTCAAAGTGACAACTAATGTGCCAACCAGAAGGAAGATGGGGATGGGGTGACAACTCTCAGTTGACTCATTCACCTTTCCCAGAAGACAGTTAGTCTATCCACTTACCCCTCATTGACCTTATCTGTACTCAGAGGGAACTGTAGTCTCATGATAAATATATTGCACCCTCCAGTGAAATCCTGCTTTTATTTCTATGGAAAGAAGGGTGAATATGGGTTAAGCAATTAGCAGTCTGCCATTGTTCCTTAACTGTTCTACCTTTAGTGAAAACAACTGCCCTTCATATGTCTGTCAGTCTTGGAACATTTTGGGGGGAGCAAGTGAGCAGCCTCTCTGCTCCCCTTTAGTAAGCAGAAATTGCAATCTCAAATCCTCTTTCTGAGATGCCAGAATAAGGATAAGATCTAAAGTCTGTTGTTCCTAATGCTTTGCTTATCCCATTCATTCCTATCTTAGATGAGAAATTCCTTTAGGAGTAGCATGCAGATGTTGCCAGGCATATTTTTGAAGTCATTGAGGATGCTAGTCTAGTACAGGCACATAGAAATAAGGTCCTTGCCTCATTACTATGGTGATGCAATAAGGTAAGAGAAGATGGATAGAATTATACAGAAGAGTGAAATGCTTTTGTTTTGGTGCCTTGTGAAGAGATGAAAATGTATAAATCTTGCCATTCCTAGAAGGCACATGAATGGCTAGAACCGTTTTGAAGCCTATTTCATCTCAATTTGTCCCCTTATCTGTTATCATCAGTCTTTTTTTTTTTTTTAAAGAATAAGCATGATATTGCTCTGAGATACCTTTCTCTTCATGATTTTGTACTATTCCTGTCTGTCTAAGCTCTATGTGTTTCTCTGTTGGTGACCATGAAGGGTGTCCCGAAAGCATCAGTTGTGCAAACTTTTAATTATATTGGCATTGGCTCGATACTTTTAGGACAGGCCTTCAACAGCCAGGGCTGAGCAGGCAGACAAGTCTATAAATGACTCATCTTCATTTCTCTGCACACTACCCCCTGCTCTGTCTTCTACCTGGGCTGTTCCCTAGGAAGTAGGATGAGTCACTGGGGATCCACAAACAGCCTAACTCTTATCTCCCTTGACCCAGCCTCTTTGATCAGTCTTCTGTGTTGGGCTCTTGGGAGTCTGTGTTTTGAATACATTTTCCTAGGGGCTTTACAAAATGTGTTGCTAAGTTAATGGAATGAGTCTTGTCTAAATATTAGTGACTTTAAATGGCTGAGACCATTATAGCCTTTATAGAAAACTCATGGAAACAATCAACAAAGGAGGCCCTAGATGATGAGACATTCAAACATCTAAACATATGGGTGAGATTTGGGGGCAGTAATGGAGGCAGGGCCTTCTGAGCACAACAGCCCTCTGCCACTCTCTTGCTCATCAGTTGCCCTTGGAACCAGTTTAACTTGGGTCTTTGATGGTCCTGTAAAGGGCAAAAGCAAACTGGCCCCAAAGTGAGGATCACTGACCCATTCTGTAAGAGAGCCCTGCTCTTTGGTATCCTCTCTGCCAACTCGCACCTGAGTCATGGAGATCATGAGGCACGTGGTCGTTCTCAGTGGATTCAGCTTCCTTCTCATTTCTGCTTGTACCACTTTTCATTTACCTGTGTTTTGAGCCTTCACTGTATACCAGGCATTGTTCTAAGTGCTGAGTATTGGAATGAACAAGAAGACCAGATTCTGGAGGTAGCTGCCTTTTCTTTCTGGAACTCTCCCATTTGGGGCAGGAAATGTCAGGGAGGAAGCCCCACTGTGCATCTGCTGCCTGCCTTTGCTGCTCCCCATTCCACCTCTCCTGTCACTCAGTCCCTGCCTCATGACTCTGGTTTTGGTTTGCTCCCTGTTGTCCGTTTGCCTCTTTCTGTCCCCACAGCCTTTGGCTCTTCACGTAGCCAGAGAGTTTTGATCCTCCCTTTATGCCATTCCCTCTGCAAGGGGACATTTTCCCTCATCTGTCACACTGTGTTCTCAATGCCAAGATGTTTTTTCTTTTGCCCAGCTTCATTAGAGAACAAAAGCCATTTAGCCTATTGCTAAGGCAGACTTTTTTTTTTTTTTGGCTGAGAGAGGAATGATTTTTTGTTTTCTAGTATTCTCCCCTCACTTCATTGTCTTGCTCTGCTTGACTCTTTTCATACATTCCTTGTGTACATAAATACGCCTGTCCATTTCTGAGGGCCAATCTACCTTTGGCTAACAGCTTGAGCCCCGGAATCTTCTCCCCCACTCTGCCCTCACCTCAAACTGTTGCATCTTACCCTGGCTCCATAAAAATTTTGAGAATAAAATACTTTTTCCTTTGATTAATTTCCCCTGCATTCATCTGCACTTGTCAGAGATTAAAATTATGAATCTCTAAGTTCCCCCAGACATGATAAAAATCATCTAAAGAGGTGTGAACTATATTTAATTAGATCCATTTTATTAAGTCAACAAAAGATGGAAGAAGTAAAATATCCTTTAACTGCTGTTATTAAACCTTTGGCCTTTCTAAACACTCTGACTGCTATAGCCAAGCAGCTGAATTGTACTCTGGAACACAGGACAGAGCTGATTCAATGTTAAAGTTACAGCATCAACACCCAAATTTCCCCATTTTAGTGGTTTAAAACCTGGGTGGGGGGAAACCATTGTGACACAAAATTCAACAGCTTGTGTTGACTTTTTAGAAATTTTCCAAGTCAAAATGTCATACATTTGCCTCAGCAAGAGGTACTTTTCTGAGTAAGACTTTGGGAGAACTTGCCTCCGTGTGTGTGAATACACCAACTGCATTAGCAGTCATTTTTCTGCCCACATTAACCATCCAGTTCCATGTGCAAAATTCCCCTGGCAGGATGAGGAGACAGTTTATTCAGTGTCTGGAACCTGAATACTTTACTCAGTAGCATATTAGACATATTAATCAACAGGTGCCAATGGATTCTGGAACTTCTATTTATAAAGTATTATTTTAGCTTCATTGTTGGTGGCAGTTAAGGCATCTTCATGCATCTTTGATATACTTCAGCAGCCAATAATAGCTGCCATTTATTAACTGCCTATTGTGTACTTAAATTATGTCTTGACACACATTATCTTTAATCCTTTCAATACTCTGTCACATAGATGGTGTTACTTGGAATTAGGACTTGAAACTAAATATTCTGGCTCCCTGTGTCAAAAAAAAAATAGCATATGTTTGCACTAAATTATTATTTTGCTAATAAAATACTAGTTTATTATCAAAGCTGGTATTAATATAAAATATAAATAATTTAAATAAGTCAAAACAAGGTTAGATTTTATGAAAGACATTTGGTACAAGTAGATAATCATTATCACTGATATTTAGATATTATCCATTTCTGGCTCTCTTTCTAGACCATGTAGAACTTCTAATATTTTCTGGAAATAAATAGTCCTTCAAGCAATATATTTGTTTAATATGTACATTTATATTTCATTTCTAGTATCCTGATTTTGTGTGTGTGCACGGATCCTAATTTCCATTTGATATGGAAGAACTTTCTTTAAACATTTCTTGTAGTGCAGGTCTATTGGCAATACATTCTCAGCTTTGTTTATCTAAAGGTCTTTATTCTACCTTCATTTTTGAAAGGTATTTTCTTTTTTTGTGGAAGATCAAAAGTATGTTATTTCTTTCTTATTTATTTATTTATTATTTTTAGAGCGAGAGGGAGGGAGGAAGGCAGAGAGGGAGAGAAACATCAATATATGGTTGCCTTTCACCTGCCTCCAGCTACAGATCTGGCTGGAGACCTGGCCTGCAACCTGGTTATGTGCCCTGGCAACCCTTGGGTTCGTAGGCCTGCACCTATCCACTAAGCCACCAGCCAGGGCTTAAAAGGTGTTTTTACTGGACATCAAATTCTGTTTCTTTGATCTACACACCTTCACCACAGAGTTAGTCTCTCTCTGTGCTCTTGCTCCCCACTCAAGTGGCCAGGAGGCAGAGAACTTCTATTGCTTATTTCTCTGTATGTGGCTTGTTGTAGAGGTTTGGGGGTTTCTTTGTTGTCATGGTGCCTGAATTTTGGGGCAAGGCTTTCTGAGCATTTCTGCCTCCCTCCAGCATAGCAGGCCATTGCTTTGGAGCAGTACAGAATCCTGGACACAAGCCAGGGTGGGGCTGAAGGCTTTGCTTCCACCTCTCTTGCAGCAGCAGGTTCTCTGCCTACATCTGGAGGAATGAGAGTTCCCCATCTCTTTCTCAGAGACAAGAAGGTTTTACTTCTATTCTTCTCTAGGAAGCAATGAACTTTTGTCTGATCCTAGATATAAGAGGGTTTTCTGCCCTCTCTCACTCAGCAGCATAAGACTTTTACTTTTCAAGAGAAGTCTCTGCGAAAGAAGGCAAGCCTTTCTGCTTGTTGCCCAGCAGAAGCTGGTCACCTCCTGCCTGTTGGGGCAGTAGAGGGGGGCTCTCTCCAGGCTCCTACTTTGCCGCTAACCTTTCTTGTAGACACCCAGCAGAAGTCTGTAGCAAAGGGTACATGCAAACCACCCTGTCTGGGGCTCTAAACTATTCCAGATTGATACACTAGCCAACACTTGGTTTTTAAGGATTTGTTAAAATTTTAGCTGACTTCTTACTTACTTTTATGGTGGCCACCTCTTTTTCTTTTGCTCTACCAAAAGCTCATGGATAGGTTTATCACTCTTTGGAAATTAATTTACTTAGTTGCCTTGTGACTCCATCCCTCTTGTTAGGCTCCAGCATTTTCTCACTGTTCAGATGGGAACAGCATTTTCTTATGACTTTCTACTTCCCAAGTAGACTCTTTTATAGTCTGCTGTTTTCGCCTAACAGAATACTGTGAAATCTTTTCATTTTTATTGCTTGCTTAATAATTCATTGTGAGGATGTGTCATAATTATTTCTAATGAACATGGAAGGAGTTTCATGCTTTTTTAAAAATCATAACAATGCTGTGATGAACAACGTTGTGTGCAAGTCTTTGATCATAGCTATAAAATTTTCCTTTGGCTAAAGTGAGAACTGCTGAGTCAAATAATATGTAAAACTTTCAGCTTTTGATACTTAGCATCATAATGAATTTGCACATCTTTGATTACTAGGAAGGCTAAACATATGTTCATATGTTTTTGTCTATTTGCCTTTTAAAGGAGACATACAGTTATCCCCCCCACAACTCTAAGTTTACCATTGGACAAAAACAAAAATACTATCTCTTCATCTCCCTCTTTCTGTTTTTGTTGAAGAGAAAGATCTGACAAAGTAAGATGAAGCCCACTTTCCTACGCAGAACCCTCCTGCTTCTTAGGAAAGAACAGAAAGATAGAACAGTCACACATGAATCTGACTTGTATAAACAGGCAGATTCAGACATGGGGTACGTTACGTATTTGTTGTTCTTGCTCTCCCCAGTGCTCTGAGCTGGGATACCTCCATAGGTAACACTGGTCATTTTAGCACTGGTTTGCTTCATGCAAGACTCTCCAGCTATTACTCTTGCTGCTCTATAGATTTATGCAACTGCTACCAAGCTAAAGAGTCATATAGAAGTTGTTTAAACAAGAGGTATCTGAAGCCACAAATGCATATATTTAAAGTAGGAAGTAAACTAGTTTGCTAGAAACAGATCCATTACTTACTATCCTACATGTAGTTCTTGCCATGAAATGATTTGCAAGTTTAATGTCCTTTTGGCAGCCATTTTGTGAAAATTTCAAGTGAGGCTTAATCACTTTTTTTAAATGGAAAGGCTGTGATCCATACATATTTGTAAAATCTGAGTACAGTCTCTCTCTTACTGATGCAGACTGCTGCTGTCAAAGTATTATGGAGACCCTTTGTCAGTTGGCAGCTGAAATGAAAATGTTATCTTAAGTAATGAATTTATTGATGGCTGTTTCATTACCCAAAGCAAATATTTAGATTAGCCATGTGCAGGCTGTCATGTCAGTGCTACCAGAGAGCTTTTATTGGACATAATTTACTTGAATTTCTAAGTCCACACCTCACCATGTATATCCTATTGAATGTGTCATGGAATGATTAGGGTAAGAGATTGGGAGGTTTTATTATTGGCACAATTTACACAGGAGTGCTAGAGGAATTAAACTCTTGCTAAACTAACCTGGATAGCCATTTTCTCAATTTTTTACCAATAGAAAGGATGTCCGGAGACAAGGAAGAGCCCTCAACATGAGTCTGCACTACAAGATACTTTGTGAATTGTGTTAAGGATGCACTGTTTAGCTTTATTCTGTACTCACTGGAATCAGTCCACAAAGTGCTTCTTGATGCCCTATGCCTGTTCTGTGTCCTGGAGGTATTCTGAAGGTTAGAAGACAGACGCACAGCAGTGGGACATGATCTATAGTATAACATTGATGGCATTACATATAGTATACAGCAATCCCCTCCATATCCACAGTCCACTTCCCATGGTTTGTTACCCACAGTACTGCCCGTAACTAGTGCCAACAAGTTGCTAGTGTTCAAGTAACCCTTATTTTAGTGTAATACTTGTTCTGTTTTATTATAGATATTGCTGTTAATCTCGTACTGTGCCTAATTTATAAATCAAACTTTTATAAATTTTTATTTATTTATTTATTTTTAGAGAGAGGGGGAAGGGATAGAGAAAGAGAGGGAGAAAAACATCAATGTGCAGAGATACATCCATCAGTTGCCTTTCACATGCCCCCAGCCGGGTACCTGGCCTGCAATACAGGCATGTGCCCTGACCAGGAACCAAACCTGTGACCTTTCAGTTCATAGGCCAGCACTCAATCCATGGTGCCACACCAGGCATGGGACATCATTCACTGCTATAAATCAAACTTCACTATGGGTATGTACACATAGGATAAAAGCATAGTATACATAGGGGGTTCCATACTATTCATGTTTTCAAGTGTCCACTGGAGGTTTTGGAACTTATCCTTATAAGGGGTAACTACTGTATATATTATATACATTGATAACGTTGCACTGATGACATTATATAAAGTAACAGACATGCATTCAGAAATGAGACAACTTTCTAAACTGTGTAAAGCTTAGGCAATATTATAATCTATGTTGATATTGGTTTATTCATTCATTCATTCAGTCAGCCAGCCAATACAAGGAGGCAAATATATAGTCTTAGAATCAATAGATCCCACTTTTGTCATTGTCTAAGGTTCCATTTCCACACCCATAAAGTGGTAATAGTGGTGATAGCTATATTACAAAATTATTGGGTGAAAAATTAGTTAATTTATGTGAAAGTGTCCATCACTGAGGAGTTGGGCAATAAATATTGGTGCAGTTAACCACACATACATCATTATATGGGGGCCGTTCCATTTATGAATAGGTTCTAAAAGCCAGTTCATATGTCCATTATTTTCATAATTCCAAAGTGACTAAGACAGGTTCAGTGACCAGTATGCAGCTGCATCTCCATAAATAAAAACATAAGTGGATCCTCCAAAGCATTAAAACCTAGGGTACTCTTCCTTATGTTGTATGTATTATACATCTTCCCTCAAATGTGAACCTCTTCTGTCTGCAGTACCTTCATTTGCTACTTCTGTAGGCAATGGATGTTCTACTGACTTGGAGGGTCCCTGAACCCAGCAACTTTGAGAGGATGAAGCCACCCTTGCCTTATAGCAGACTGCCTCAATAGTTCTTCACTGTGTTAGGTATAAGTTCTCACAAACTCCTGGCCTTCACCAGAATTAACACAGTTTAAGCCATGGGACATCATTCATTGCTACTAACATTCAGTGATAACCCCCAAAAGTTGCCTTTTTCATTTCACTAATCCCTGTTCCTTCCTTTTTAATCATAATTTGATTTTTGGATTTAAGAATTCCTACTGCTGTGCTGTGAGCTCCCTGCAAAATTTGGCATTCTCAGACCACTTTCAGTTTTGAAAAATTATTTCTACTATTATTGTCATCCAAATTATATCTTTTGGGGGACCAGTCTTGCAGGTGAGGCAGCAACGGCACCGGCGGCTGCGGCTCGGCGGGTGGGCTCCGGCTTCTGGGGCGACCGCCCGGATTCGCGGGAGGTGAGCAGCCACACCATCCAGAAGGCGCCTTCGCTCAAGTTTGAGAGCGCGGCTGCCGGAAACTGGAAGCAATAGAAGTAACATTTGCAGATTTTGATGAGGTCCTCCATCATATTTCAAATCCTAATGAAGACAAAATAAAAGTGATGGTCAATATTTCTTTGAAATTCTACAAGGAACTTAAGGCACACGGTGCTGATGAGTTACTAATGAGAGTATGGGAGTTACTTGGTAAATCCAGAATCAGGATACAATGTCTCTTTGCTATACGTACGCCCTTGAAAATCTGCCTGCAGATGCACAATATGCCATTGTGCATCAGGCTGGCATATTGAAAAGAAATTGTTTTGCCTCTGTCTTTGAGAAATACTTCCAGTTCCAAGAAGAGGGCAAGGAAGGTGAGAACAGAGCAATTAGCCATTATAGAGATGATGAGACCGTGTATGTTGAGTCTAAAAAGGACAGAGTCACAGTAGTCTTCAGCACAGTGTTTAAGGACGACGACGATGTGGTCATTGGAAAGGTGTTCATGCAGGAGTTCAAAGAAGGACGCAGAGCCAGCCACACAGCCCCACAGGTCCTCTTCAGCCACAGGGAACCGCCTCTGGGGCTAAGACACCGATGCTGCTGTGGGCGACAAATTGACTATATTACCTTCCTGCTGTTCCCTCCTCACACCAATGCCAGTGCTCCAGACAACACCATCAACCTTATCCACACGTTCCAGGACTACCTACCCATAGCACATCAAGTGCTCAAAGGCCTATGTTCACACACGTAAGCGGGCAAAAACATCTGACTTCCTCAAGATGCTGAACTGCGCATGCTCAGATGCCAAGAAGAAAGAAATGGAAACAATCACGGGGAAGACGTTTTCATCCCGCTAACCCTTGGAAACTGGACAAGGAAGCGGCTGACAGCTAAAGGCTGGAACACTTGCTACTGGATAATCATAGTTTTCAGTGTTGCACCTCTTAAGGTTCTTAAGGGAGTCTCCATTTTGGTTCCATTTTGTACACATTTGGAAAATAATCTGCAGAAACGAGCTGTGGTTGCAAGGACTTCAAAGTTCCCAAGAATTTAAAAGAAAAACCCACTTGATCAACTTAATTATTTTCCTTTATCCTCCCTCCCTCCCTCCCCTTCCCTTCCCCCCTCTTTCCAAGCTGTTTTGCTTGGAGTATGTTACTGATAATGAGTTGCAGGATAATGCAATCTTAATTTGTTTTCTCCTAAGTATTTGAGTTCAAAACTCCTGTATCTAAAATACAGTTGGAGTTGTTAATAAAGAAAATCTATCTACCTTTAAAAAAATATCCTTTTTTGCAATGTTTTAAAGCTACTCACTATTTTACACTTTTCAAATAGAGGGAGTTACTAATGTTCATAAAGCATCTTAGAACTGAGCACAAACACCTTGAGGAACCAGGTGTGGCAGATTGCCTGTGGCAGCTAATTCCACCTGTTGAAGGTGGGGAGGGCTGATCTCCTTTTCCCACCCTCCTTTGTTCCTCCCGCAAACTTTCTTAAATAAACAATTTGTAAGTAGAAGAATTTCTGCACTAAGGGTGTGGAGGATATAAAGGGAAGAAAAGAGAGAGTTTTTGCTTTTATTACTTTTATGATTTAATTGGAAAGGAAAAATGCGTACTTATGAAGTAGCCAGAGACCTTCAAGTCCATATATTTATATAAGTAACACTGCAATAGATATTAATAACTGAGGACTTCTAAAACTAGGTCCTTAAAATTAAAATCTGCCTGAAAGTGATGGTTCTTTGTAAGTGGCAGGGGGAAATTCATTTCCTGCTACTGTCATTCTCCAATAACAGAGTGTACCCTTTTGTTATGACTTTTTTTTTAATTGACTTGAGAAAGAGGGCTGGACATCAGTGTGTTGTTCCACTTATTTATGCATTCATTGGTTGATTCTTGTATGTGCCCTGACCAGGGATCAAACCCACAACCTTGACATATCAAGATGATTCTCTGACCACCTGAGCTACCTGGCCAGGGCACAACTTCTTTCACAGCCTTCAGTAAATGTTTATATTTTTCTAAATATGGATCATGCATGTTCTTGTTTGGTTTATTCCTAGACTTTCTATAATTTTTGCTGTTATTGTTAACAGGAATGTTAAATTTTTATCCCAGTGAGAGGAACAGGGAGTGGATGCCCAGACCTACTGTCTTACCTCCCTAGATGTCCCACTCAGTTGAACAGTAGGATCTGTCAAGTTGCCCAGACTTTTCACAGCTTGCCATACCTACAGAGGATGTCATTGAGGTTGTTGCCCAAAGACTTGCTGGTAGGAAGCAGAGAGCTTCCAGCCCAGAATCACCATGGAGACATCTGACTTAATTAGCTTTAGAAATTAAAGTTTCACCTTCCTCCTTCCTTGCCTTTCTTAAGGAAATGCTTCCATGAATTTAGAAAAATTCTAAAAAGGAATGAATGAATGGGAGCATAGGCTAATGCTCCCTTCCTGAGGAAGGGGCCTTACTGCAAAGAGTGTTCTAAGAATAAAATTCTTAGTCTAAAATACTGAAATTACAAAGATTAAAAGGGATAACTTACTAGTGAGTGAAGTCACTCTCAGCCTACCAGTTGAGGAAATCCTTGTTAGAAATTGGCTTTGAACTGTCTTCCAGTCCAAGTCACTTACTTCCCATACTGCCTATTTTCATCTAAAAATAATAACAACTCTCTCACACAGACACAAAGAATCTTAGTTCTGAGACAATGTGATTTGCCACAACATGCTCATTGACTCAACTGAAGTGTGCTGCTTCTCCTGATACTGGCTTTCTCTTATAAACCTATTCTTATCTTGTCTTTCATTTTTAAAAGATTTTATTCATATTCATTATTTTTAGAGAGAAGGGCAGGGAGGGAGAAAGAAAGGGAGAGAAACATCATGTATGGTTGCCTTTCACCTGCCTCCAGCTACCGACCTGGTTGGGATCCTGGCTTGCAAATTGTTGTCTCATTTTAAAGTAGAAAAAAAAAGTTACTCAGATGTGCAAACTACCAAGAGATTTAGAGAAACCCGATATACGTGTATTTTATTTTCTTGAAGATAAACAGGCTTTCTAGTTCTGCCCAACTAAGAATCTAGATTTTGAGGATAAGGTAAACTCATTTACAGTCAGAGAGCCAGTATTTGTCTCAGTGGGTTGAGCAGTACATCATATGTGACTATAATAACAACACTTCAGGCAAGATATTGTGAGTTTCAAAATCCCAGGTGTTGGTGAGGGGATTTCTGGATCTTTAAGGTCAAGTGTTTCCGGAGAAAAAGAGGAATAGAAGTTAGGAAAGACCTAATTACAGGTGCTCAGGCAGAGAGAAAGCTTTTAAAACTTGATGGCTCAATTTAATATGCAAGTAAATTTTTTGTGCGCCCTTTGTGCCTTTGCTCATTGTTAGCCCTACCAACTGAAGGTAAAAAGAAATAGATGGAAAACTAAGGCTTATACCATTCAAATTTGGTATTGAAATTTTGGATTCAAGTTGTCTGGGAGGAAAGGATGATTAACATGAGGTGTGAGGTCCTTCACTTTTAATTGTCATCGGTATCTAACATGTCCCACCTGCATTACTATGGAAAACTATGAGGTTACAATGCATAGCATGTAAATAAGCAAAACTTTTACTATGTGAGTTCCCTTAGGTCCTCATTCAGAATCTTTTGATCTTGAAAACACAAAATTCTTTTTTTTTTTTTAATTTAAAGATTTCATTTATTATTTTTAAAGAGAGGGGTAAGGAGAGAGGCAGAGAGGGAGAGAGACATCCATGTACGGTTGGTTGCCTTTCACCTGCCTCCAGCTACAGACCTGGCTGGAGACCTGGCTGGAGACCTGGCTTGCTACCTGGTTCTGTGCCCTGGCTGGGAATAGAACCAGCGACCTTTGGGTTCGCAGGCCGGCGCCTTATCTACTGAGCCACCAGTTAGGGCCGAAAACACGAAATTCTAATAAGCTCAGTTATCTTTCAAGCCAACATCTAATCTTAGAATAACAATACTGGCTTCCAATTGTTATTTTTGTTATGCATATAATACTTCCTTCATTTGATTTGAGTGTACTGGGTACCTACTATGCACTACACTTGTTCTCTATGCATATAATTTATATCTCTTGTATCTTTACATATGATGGAATCTGAGGCTGAGAAGTTAACTCAGTAACATTTTGCAAGTGGCAGAGCTGAAGTTTAAGCAAACTCTGTTCTAACCCAAAGCACCTGCTCTTTTTACTAAGCTGTGTTGTAATGATATTCAGAGATAATTCATATTATCTTTGTTCTTCCTCCACATTATCCTCTTGCCTACTTTCTTTGCTTGTATATTTTATATTTATTACCACTCTGAGTTATTCAGAATAAGAAATTATGCTTACCCGTGAGCCGGAACTGCCTCCTGTTGAACATTTTCATGACTTCCTTTGGGGAAAGTAGAACTATCTCCTGGCACGTTTGCCATATCTCCTGGTACTTCTTGTCCACACTTCACTCTCTAGTCATGCTCTTCCACTTATGCTAGTTTTCTGGCCTAGGTCCTTGCTACTCAAAGTGTGGTATCACCCCAACAGCATCAGTAGATCACTCCAGACTTGTTAGAAATGCAGGGCTCAAGCTCACCCCAGACTCAAAGTGATTCACATGTGCAGTGATTGTTGGAGAAGCACTGACCTACAATGTTCTTGTTATGTTTTTCACCTACACACCTCTCACTCATTCTTTAAAACTCACTTCCAGGAAGTCCATAACAGCAGTTCAAGGACCCTCTCAATAGGGGTGTCTCCAAGCATCTAGGCTTTATATGTTGTATAAACAGCATATAAGCTTTTCCATGTCTGTGAGATCCTCCCTTTCTAACTGTGTGAGGTAGATATTCTTTATAGACTTCAACTAAAACAATAATATTGCAACAGACTGACTAAAGAAGATGTGTCAATCCAGCTGCTTCCATTAAGTCAGATGGAGGTTTGTAATTATGTGAAATGATGCCATTCTTTACATAGAACTTTTCTTGTTGCTTTGGAATATATAGTTATTTTGCATAAAAAATGTTATTTATGTTAACATATAATAGGTTCATTATTATTTTAATGAATCAATTTAATATTTCTTTTATAATATTAACAAATATATTTTACATATAATGCATATTATATGTAATATATTATTAGCACACATTACCATTTAATATTTAGTAAGTAAAACATTTCTCAGTTTAATTTACAACAAATATTGATGGATATGTGATAATCCACATAAACAAAAGCTCTTTGGAGTCCTCAATAATATTTTTAAAATGTAAAAGTGTCACCCCGGCTGGTATTGCACAGTGGATTTGGAGGCAGAGACACAAAGGTCACAGGTTCAATTCCCATTTAGGACATATACCTAGGTGGCAGACCAGGTCCTCAGTTGGGAGTGTATGAGAGGCAGCCAATCAATTTCTCTTGCACATGGATGTTTCTTTCCCTATCTTTCTGCCTCCGTTTCTTTCTCTCTAAAAATAAATAAATAAAATCTTCTTAAAAATCAGTAAAAATCTACAAGTATCCTGAGACCAAAGTGTGAGATCCATTGCCCTAGGGTGAGCTAAGTGCCTCTCCTCAGCAGATCTATGGCATCATGTGCATGTCTTGCCTTTATGCTTACTGTGCTACGTTGAAAATGATCCACTTGCATGTCTTTCTCATTAGACCATAAGCTCCTCAAGGACTGTGCTATGTCCTATTCATCTTTCTGTCTTTTAAGACTAATGAAACTTAGCACCTTCTAGAATACTTTTGGAACCGAGGAAGAGTGTGCTTATTATCCAGTTTATAGAGAGCATTAGACAACCTGTAGCTGAGAACTAGGGGTGATGATTTGTGTACAATGCTCTAACCCTCAGCTGCTAAAGTAGGCAGCGGTGAACACCTTCAACACCAGTGAGGCTCCACTCCCTCAAAGCATGTTTCAGCAGCCTGGAGTCCTGACTCCTGGGGTAAGGTGGGGAGGTTTCATGAGCCCACTGCCCATTTCTGCACAGCTTCCTCACATCAATAGTAATCTTCTTCAGTCCTCATGGTGCCGCTGATCCTTAATGATATGGTGAGAGGACTGCGAAAGCGTACATAGTGCAATAAGAGACCTATTTGGCCATGTCTGCTGGGAACTGGCCTTGGTTAACTCCATTGTGAAAGGGGAAGGAAGACTGTGTCTTCCGTACAACAGAACCCTGCATCAGACCAAATGCTACCACAGTTAGCAATTAGGGACAGAAACAGCCATGCAATACACTTGTGACCTTGATGAAGCTCTGCTTCTTGCTCTTGTGGACATCCTAACCAGCCTCTTGCATGGAAGGCACATTGCAGGAGTCTCAGCTTCTTGTCGGGATCCTCTGGCAGAATTCAGAAACTAGTGAGGCACAGGAGGGAGGAAAGTATTAGGTGATGTCACTCTGAGGCATCTGCTGCTGAGAGGTACCTGTATAGGATTTCTAGCCAACCCACATATTTCAACTTCTTATTTTACCTGTGAAAATTCATTTCCCTTATCCTAAGTACAAACTCTAGTGCTGATTAGAGATAAAAATAATTGAAGCCTATAAGAGACCTCTTGTTTTAAATTATTAGAATTTGTTAAATAAGCATGCCTGAAGTGTGGATTCCTGATTAGGGTACTTGAAATGTTAATGCACTGCCCCTAGGGTGAAGAGTTAAACTAACACATACACATACACACACACACACACACACACCCTATGTTACACTGTTTATGCTGAAGTATCTTCAGGTAAATTACTGGCTGTATAATAATATCATTAAGTTCAAATACACAGCGTAGTGAAAACTAAATGGAGTATGGTTTTACCTATCTGAAACTCTGTTATTCCCCAATAATTTCTTTTCACTAGAACAAACCCAAGAACCTATAAACACAGAGAACCATCATAGTAGTGCCAGATTCACATTATTTTATAGAATCCTCCAAACTCTAAAGTGCATATTCCAACCTCCACTTCCACAGGAAGAGATTTTTAAATAAATGTCACAATCCTAATAAATTGGCATTTTTAATCTCAGCACAGGAAACCCCCGTCGGCTCTCACCTAGAGTCTGTGTGTTCTTTTTTTTTTTTTTAAATTTTATTGTTATTGTATTACATCCATCCCCTTTTTGCTCCCCTTTGTTGTGTGTTCTTCATTTACACATAAATTAAGCAATCTTGGCTCTCTGGTTTTCAATACCTTCAGTAAATTAAGAGAAACAAGGTAGAAGGGGGCAGAGAAACTACTACATGTGGGAACTCTGACAAACAGAAGTGACATATTATGAGCATACTTGTAAATAAGGGAGGAGTTATTAAGACTTACTTTCTTTTAATATTTTTTTTTTTTATTTACTTACTTTCAGAGAGAGGGGAAGGGAGAAAGAGTTGGAGAGGGAGAGAAACAGCAATATCAAGAGTCACGTTGATCCGTTGCCTCTCCTATGCCCCAAGCTGGGTACCTGGCCCACAACCCAGGCATGTGCCCTGATTGGGAATCAAACCAGTGACCATTTGGCTCACAGGCTGGTACTCAATCCACTGAGCCACACCAACCAGGGCTAATTTAATAAATGAATATGAGACTGATCATTTTGCAGTATCAAATTATAATGTTGGGCACCTAAAACTTATATAATGCTATATACCAATTTTACCTCAATTTCTTAAAAAGTAAATACAAGAATTCAGTAAAGACCAAGAACTCTTTCATACCTCAACAGACAATGTGAGGAAAACACAGAGCACCCACTGATATTTCTAAACTCACTCTCACTGTTTCAGACATCAGTAGGGTCCCACTGTTGGGCCCCACTGCAGGCTGTCCAGACTTCCTTTGTCCTGGACTTTCGGCCACTTTTTCTATGAATTTCTATGTGCATTCCAACTGGCTTTGGGTAGGTTTATTCTTATAGTACCTTACTTGCACCTGCATTGTATGTGTCTCCTGCATGGGGCATCTCTGTTGCCACTGAAGCCTGAGACACCTCTCAACACCCATATTCACAATCCAGAGTTTGGGGGATGGCAACAAAAGGGGAATCAGGTAGCTACATCATCCCCTATCCTCCTCCCAGAAGGAATGTTCTGAAGCTCAATGTTCATATGGCCTCTTGGAACATGGTCCCACTAGGTTGAAATATCTGGCAGTGGCCAGGTCAGTAGCACACACTCCTTTTGGCCCTCACACCTCCCCTGCCTCCCATACTCTGTTTCCCCCACAATGAGCTTCCTTTATAAAATGATAGCATACAAAAATTTTATGTAAGCTCTGCCTGCTGAGAAACCCAGCAAAGACATCCATCATCATTAAGGTGGGTCAAGTTTTGTTCCATGAACTATAATTAAGAAGACAGGAGATCCAAGATGGCAGAGGAGTAAGCGGAAGGTACACAAACCTTCTCCCAGGACCAAACTGGGATTACAACTAAATTGCAGAGTAATCATCCTGAATAGCCAACTGAACACTAGCTGGAGAGAAGTTGTATAACCACGGACAGACTTAAGAAACTACTTCACCACAACAAGACTAGTAGGGAGTGCAAAGGAGTATGAGATGGCTGGCTGGGTTCCCTCAGTGGCAGCTGAAGTCCTGGAGGGATATTTTTTTTTTTTTTTTTTGAATTTTTTTTTAAATTTTATTGTTGTTGTATTACATCCATCCCCTTTTTGCTCCCCTCTGTCCCCCCACCCACCCACCCATTCCCCCCAAAGTCAATCCCACCTGTTGTCCATGTCCATGGTTCCTTTATACTAGGTTCTTGTCTAAGCTGCTTGGAAGGATATTTCAGTACCCAGGAGGCTCCTCCTAAGGAGTGTGGGATCTAAATCCCAAGCTTGTTTCCTCAACCTATAGCACCAGAGCCAAAAAGGAACCCAGGTAGCATCCAGCTGTGAAAAGTAGCAGTGTTTCTGTCTGCCAGGGAGAGATGGCTGGAGATGCAGAGTCTCTTAAAGGACCAATACACCTCATTTCATTTGCATCCATTTACCCTGGGCAGCAGCAGAGTGGACAGAGACGATGATGACAGCTTGAAGCTATATCACTGATCAGTTCACAACTAAGGTGGAAAATACAAAGAAGCAGCCAAAATGGAAAGGCAAAGAAACAGACCCCAAATGAAAGAACAAGAGAATTCTCCAGAACTAGATGAAATGGAATCAAACAATTTATCAGTGAGTTTAGAGTAATGGTTATAAGGATACCCAACAGCATGAAAAAAGACATAAAAACCATTTAAAAAATGAGTCAGAAATAAAAAATGAAATAAATAATATACTTGCAGGAATATACAGTAGGTTAGATGAAGCAGAGGATCAAGTCAGTAATTTGGAAGATAAGTTAGAAGAAAAAAAACACCCAGGCAGAGCAGCAAAAATTAAAAAAGAATTTTAGAAAATGAGAGCTTAATAAACATTTTGGACAACATGAAGCAGAACAAGATTTGCATCATGGGAACACCAGGAGGAGACAGCAAGCAAGGGATCAAGAACCTATTTGAAGAAATAATGACCCAAAACTTCCCTTATCTGATAAAGAAAAAGACATACAAGTCCAGAAATCTCAGAGAGTCTCAAACAAGTTGGACCCAAAGAGGTCTACACCAAAGCACATCATAATTAAAATGACAAGGCTTAAATGAAAGACAAAGAGAGAATCTTAAAAGCTGCAAGAGAAAAGCAGATAGTTACCTACAAGGGAGCATCAATTAGCCTGTCATCTGATTTCTTAATAGAAACATTTCAGGCCAAAAGGGAGTAACATGAAATATTTAAGGTGATGAAAAGCAAGAACCTACAACCAAGGCTACTTTACCCAGCAAGGCTATCATTTAAAATTGAAGGAGAAATAAGGAGCTTCTCAGACAAGAAAAAATAAAGAAGTTTAACACCAAATCTATACTGCCACAAATGTTAAAGGGCTTGCTTTAAGAAGAGGAAAAAGAGGAAGGAAGGAAGGAAAGAAAGAGAGAGAGAGAAGGAAAGAAAGAAAGAGAAAGAAAAGAGAGAGAGAGAAGGAAAGAAAGAAAGAGAAAGAAAAGAAAGAGGGAAGGAAGGAAAGAAGGCAGGAAAGGAAGGAAGGACCCATCTCAGATTAAGACATACATACAAACTAAAAGTGACAAGATGGAAAAAAATATTTCATGCAAATGGAAAGGAAAAGAAGCTGGGGTAGCAATATTTATGTCTGACAAAATAAGACTTTAAAACCAAGGCAATATAGTAAGAAAGAAGGATACTACAAAATGATAAAGGAACAACCCAACAGGAGGATATAGCCCTTGTAAACATTTACATATCCAACACAGGAGCACCTAAATATGTGAAGCAATCCTTGATAGACGTTAAGGGAGAAATCAACGGAAATACAGTCATAGTTGGGGATTTTAACATCCTATTGACTGCCAGGCAGAAATCAACAAGGAAGCAGTGGCCTTAAATGATATACTATATCAAATGGATATAATTGAACCCTGGCTTGGGGCACAGTAGATAGGCACCATGAACCCAAAGGTCGCTGATTCGATTCCCAGTCAGAACACATAACCAGGTTGCAAGCCAGGTCTCCAGCCAGGTCTGTAGCTGGAGACAAGTGAAAGGAAACCATACATTGATATTTCTCTCCCTCTCAGCCTCTCTCCTTTCCCCTCTCTCTAAAAATGATAAATAAAATCTTTTAAAAAATGGATAAATTTGATATTTTCAGAGCATTTCATCCCAGAGTGGCAGAATATAAATACTTTTCAAGTGACATGAAACATTTTCTAGGATAGACCACATGTTAGGACACAAAACAAGTCTCAGTAAATTTAAGAAGATTGAAATCATATCAAGCATCTTCTTTGATCGTAATGCTGTGATACTAGAAATCAATCACAAGAACATTGAAAACTATGCAAAGACATAGAAGCTAAATAACTTGTTATTAAACAATGAATGGGTCAATAAGATCAAAGAAGAAATCAAAAGATACTATGAAACAAATGAAAATGAGAATACAGGAACCCAAAATCTGTGGGACACTGGGAAAGCAATCCTTAGAGGGAAATTCATAGTATTATAGGCTTAGCTCAAAAAACAAAAACAAAAAAAACAAACAAACAAAATAAAAACTTAAACAATCTAACTTTACACTTAAAGTAACTTGGAAAAAAAAAAAAAGCCCAAAAGGAACCAAAGGAAGGAAATAAAGATCAGAGCATAAATAAACAAAATAAGGATACAAAATACCAAAGAATCCAAGAGCTGGTTCTTCCAAAAGATAAACAAAATTGATAAAACTTTAACCAGATTCATAAAGAAAAAAAGAGAAAGGACCCAAATAAATAAAACCAGAAATGAAGGAGGAAAAATAATAGCTAACACTAATGAAATACAAAGGATCATAAGGAAATATGATCAACTACATGCCAACAAACTGGACATCCCCAGCAAAATAGTAAGTTTCTAGAAACATACAATCTTCCAAAAGTAGGAAAAATCAGGGACTCTGAATAGACAGATTACACATAATGAAATTGAAGCAATTAAAAAAAAAAAAAAAAAAAAACCTCCCAACAAAAGTCCTGGACCAGATGGCTTCACAGGTGAATCTTACAAAATATACTGAGAAGAACTAATACCTCTCCTCAAAATATTTAATAATATTCAAGAGGAGAGGAGGTTCCCAAACTCATTTTATAAGGTCAGCATTATCCTAGTTCCAAAACCAGATAAAAACACTACAAAGAAAATTATAGGCCAGTATCCCTGATGAACACATGCTAAAATACTCAACAAAAATGTTAGTACCCTGAATACAGCAGTGCAACAAAAAGATCATATATATTATGATCAAATGGGATTTATTACAGGAATATAAGGTTGATACAACATTCACAAATCAAAAACTATGGCTCACCACATAAATAAGATGAAGGATAAAAACAACATAATCATATCAATATGTGCAGAAAAAGCATTTGACAAATACCATATGATCTCACCCATTACAGGACAAGAATGAATAAAACTAACAACAAGCAAAATAGAACCAGATATATGAATATAGGGAATAGGCCTTAAGTGTTCAGGGGAAAGAGGATGGGGAGGGGGAAGGAAGAGGCAAGGAAGGGGACCAGTTTGGACAAGAACCTAGTATAAAGTAACCATGGACATGGACAACATGTGGGATTGACTTTGGTGGGGAATGGGTGGGTGGGGAAGAGGACAGAGGGGAGCAACAAGAGGATGGATGTAATACAACAACAATAAAATTAAATTTTAAAAAAGAAAAAAACATTTGATAAAGTCTAGCAGTTATTTATGATAAAAACTTTATAAAGGGAACCCTCATACACTGTTGGTGGGAATGCAGGCTGGTGCAGCCACTGTGGAAAACAGTATGGGGTTTCCTGAAAAAACTAAAAATGGAACTGCCTTTTGATCCAGCAATTCCACTACTTGGACTATACCCAAAGAAGCCTGAGACACCAATTCATAAGAACCTATGCACACCTATGTTCATAGCGGCACTATTTACAATAGCCAGGTGCTGGAAACAGCCTAAGTGCCCATCAGTGGATGAGTGGATCAAAAAACTTTGGTACATTTACACAATGGAATTCTATATGGCAGAAAGAAAGAAGGAACTTGTACCCTTTGTAACAACATGGATGGAACTGGAGAATATTATGCTTAGTGAAATAAGCCAGTCAGTGAAGGACAGGTATCATATGTTCTCACCCATTACGGGACAATAATGAGCAAAACTAACAACAAGCAAAA
>PVIW01010137.1:0-46459 GCA_004026585.1 Noctilio leporinus
AAGAAAGAAGGAACTTGTACCCTTTGCAACAACATGGATGGAACTGGAGAGTATTATGCTTAGTGAAATAAGCCAGTCAGTGAAGGACAAATATCTTATGATCTCACCCATTACAGGACAATAATGAGCAAAACTAACAACAAGCAAAACAGAACCAAGTATATGAATACAAGGAATAGGCCTTCAGTGGTCAGGGGAATGGGGTAGGGGCGAGGGAGAGGGAGAGGCAAAGAAGGGGAGCAGCTTAGACAAGAACCTAGTATAAAGGAACCATGGACTTGGACAACAGGTGGGATTGACTTTGGGGGGAATGGGTGGGTGGGTGGGGGGACAGAGGGGAGCAAAAAGGGGATGGATGTAATACAACAACAATAAAATTAAAAAAAAAAAAAGTTTGTGCGGCTTCTATTTTGGGGAGAGACCTTGTACATGCGCCCAACACAGGAGCACCCAAACTTATAAGGAAAATCTTGGAGGACTTCAAGAAGGATATTGACAGCAACACACTCATAGTAGGGGATTTGAACACCCCATTATCAACAATGGACAGATCTCCCAAGCAAAGAAACATCAAGGATATAGTAGGATTGAGCAACACTCTAGATGAAATAGACTTAATTGATATATACAAAACTTTTCACCCCAAGGAAGCAAAATACATGTTCTTTTCAAATACACATGGAACATTCTCAAAGATAGACCACATGTTAGGACATAAGACAAACCTCCACAACTTCAAGAAAATTGAAATTATATCAAACATCTCAGCTTACAACTTGAAACTAGAAACCAACCTCAAGGAAAAAAACAACAAAAACATTCAAATTCATGGAAACTAAATAACATGCTATTAGGTAATGAATGGGTTAACAGTAAGATTAAGAAAGAAATCAAAAATGTTCCTGGAAACACATGAAAATAAACACACAGCAGCCCAAAACCCATGGGACACAGCAAAGGCAGACCTGAGAGGAAAGTTCATAGCAATACAGGCCTATCTAAAAACAGTAGAAGACTCTCAAAGAAACAGCCTAGCCCTATAGCTACAAGTACTAGAGGATCAACAAAGCCCAGACAGAGTAGAAGAAACAAAATAGTCAAGATCAGAGCAGAATTAAATGACATGGAGACTAAAAGAACAATTCAAAGAACCAATAAATCTAGGAGCTTGTTCCTTAAAATGATTTAAAAATTTGACAAGCCTTTAACCAGACTAATCAAGAAAAAAAAGGAGAAAAGACCCTAATAGATAAAATGAGAAACAAAAACAAAAGAGAAATTTCAACCAATACATGGAAATACAAAGGCTTATAAGAAATTACCACAAACAACTATGTGACAAAAAATTTGACAACCTGGGTGAAATGGAAAAATTTCTAGAATCATATGATCTCCCAAAACAGAAACAAGAAGAAACAGAAAGCCTGAATAGACTGATAACAACTAGTGAAATTGAAGCAGTAATCAAAAAGCTCCCAGCACAAAAGACCCCTGGACCAGATGGCTACACAAGCGAATTTTACAAAACATTTAGGGGAGAACTAACTCCTATTCTTCCAAACCTATTCAAAAAAAAAAAAAAATCCAAGAAGAGGGAAGACTCCCAAACTCTCTCTAATGGGCCAGTATTGTTCTAAACCCAGAACCAGGACAAACCACAACAACAAAAAAAAAACTGCAAGCCAATATTTCTGATGAACATAGATGCCAAAATCCTTTTTAAAAATTGGCAAACTGGATCCAGTAATGCATTAAAAAAATCATACACCATGATCAATTGGGATTCATCCCAGGGATGCAAGGATGCTATAACATTTACAAATCAATAAATTTAATCACCAAACAAACAAAATGAGAGAAAAAAAGCATGTGACCATATCAATAAATGACGAAAAAGCACTTGATAAAGTACAGCATCCATTTATAATAAAAAGGCTCAGCAAAGTGGGAATTATACCTTAATAAAGTGGGAAGCATCCTTCAACATAATAAAGGCCATATACAATAAACTTGCAGCCAACATCAGTGGGCAAAACCTAATAGCTTTCCACCCTAAGATCAGGAACAGGACAAGGCTGCCCATTCTCTCCACTTCCATTCAACATAGTTTTGAAAGTTCTAGCCATAGCAATAAGACAAGAAAAAAATCAAAGGCATCCAAATGGGAAAGAAGGAAGTAAAACTGCCATTACTTGCAGATAATATGCTAGTGTACACAGAAAACCCTATAGACTCCACCCAAGAACTACTCAACCTAATAAGTGAATTTGGCAAAATAGCTGAATACAATGTCAATATCCAGAAATCAAAGGCATTTTTGTACACCAACAATGAAACATCAAAAATAGAAACTAGAAAACAAATCCCATTTACTGTAGCAACAAGAAAAATAAAGTACCTAGGAGTAAACTTAATCATGGAGGTAAAAGACCTGTACTTAGAAAACTACTGAACACTGAAGAAAAAAATTAAGAGAGATACAAATAAGTGGAAGCATATACTATGTTCATGAATGGGAAGAATTATCATTACAATGTTCATACTACCCAAAGCAATTTACAGTATTCAATGGAATCCCTATTAAAATACCAATGGCATATTTCATAGATCTATAAAAAAATACTTCAAAAATTTATATGGAGTCAGAAAGGACCACAAATACCATAAGAATAGACATACAGATCAATGGAAAAGAATAGAGAATCCAGGTCCCTATGGTCAACTAATTCTTAACAAAGGGGGAAGTAGTGTAAAATAGAGTGCAAATAGCCTCTTTAAGTGGTATTGGGAGAACTGGACAGGGACATACAAAAAACAAAATAAAACTAGATCACCACTTACACCATCAACCAGAATAAACTCAAGATGGATAAAAGACTTAAACATAAGCCATGCCACCATAAAAGTTGTAGAAGAAAACATAGGCAGTAAAATTTCAGATATCCTACACAGCAATATTTTAACTGATATTTCTCCTTGGGACAAGGGAAATAAAGGAACAAAAAAAAAAAAGAAAGAAAGAAAGAAAGAAAACAAATGGGACTACAGGGTGAGCATAATCAATAGGCAATAATGTTGCATCTACTTATTTCACATGTTTTTGTTAATCTTGAAAAACTATGTTTCTAAGGTCATGATTTAACATCACTGTTTCAGATAGAAAGTATTAAATTCTGAGAGCAACCATCATGTCCAAGGAATATGATGTTAGAGCAACCATAATTTCTCGACTGTGTGCAGGGTGAACTGTGGGGAAATTGCAGACTTCAATAACATCCCTTTATGTACACTTTACAACATGAAGAAGGTGTATGATGCTGATCCTGATGTCAACACACCAACAATGAAAACTCATAAGGTATGCAAGAATCACACAGGTCCAGATATTGTATGCAGAATCCAGAGGATCATCAATGAAGATCCAGGAAAGTCAATGCACTCCATAGCAAGAGAACTGCAGATGTTGCATGCAACAGTTTGCAAGATTATTGCTGAAGAGATCAGATACAGAGTATATGTTCTTAGAAGAGGCCAGTTTATGGCACAGCAGACAAAGGAAAGGTGCTTTAAAAAAGCAAGGAAACTGCTAACAAAATGGGAAAATCCCAAAGAAAAAAAATTCCTCTGATTTTATTCTCCAATGAAAAGAATTTCCTGCAGGACCAAATAGTCAACAGAAGAAACAACAGGTGGCTCTGTGAGGATCTTAATGAAGTCCCAATTGTCACAAAAATGAAATTTCCTGCTACAGTGATGGTGTTAGGTATTGTCAGCAATGAAGAAGATATGGTGACCCTGCATTTTTTCCCACAAGGCTTGAAGGTGACTGCTGATGTTTACCTTGATGTTTTGAGAAAAGTAGTTGTACCGTGAATGAAGCAAGTCACAAATGGACGTCATTTTATCTTCCAACAAGATGGTGCACCAACACATAACACCAAAAAGGTACAAGAATGTCTCAGTGTCAATGCCCCTGAAATCTGGTCAAAGGAAATCTGGCCACCTAGTTCGCCAGATGCAAATCCTTTAGACTATTACATATGGAGCATTTGTGAGAGAGAAGTTAATAAACAACTTCATTCCAATAAAAAGACTATTAAAGCTAAAACTGAAAACATGTCATCTATGGATAAAGGACAGTTCATTAAAGTGTGCTCAAAATTCCAAAGTTAAATCGAGTCTATTATTGCAGCAAATGGAGAGTTTTTTGAACAATTTAAAAAGTAATGACTGTGTTTATGTATCTACATATAATAATAAATTTATTCAAAATATAACACTTTGTGGTATATTGTTTATTTTACTAAAATTTTGATACTTTATCACATGAACCCTGCACATCAACTTAAAATTTTTCTGCTCAGCTAAAGAAAACCTCCTCAAAATGAAAAGGAAACCAATCATATGGAAAACATACTTGCCAATCATACCTGAGACAAGGGTTTGATTTCCAAAATATATAAAGAACTTACAGAACTCAACACCAAAGACACAGACATCCCAATTACAAAATCACCCTGGCTGGTGAGGCTTAGTGAAATGAGCAACAGCCTGCAAGCCAAAGGGTTGTTGGTTCTATTCCCAATCAGGGTACATGCCTTGGTTGTGGGCCAGTTCCCCCATTTGGGGGCATGAGAGAGGCAACCACACATTAATATTTCTCTCCCTCTCTTTCTCCCTCCTTTTCCCTCTCTCTATAAATAAATAAATAAAGTCTTTAAAAAAGCAATGGGTTAAAGGACCTATACAGACACTTTTCTGAGGAGGAAATACAAAGGGCCTACAGGCATATGAAGGAATGTTCATCATCACTAGCCATCAGAGAGATGCAAATGAAAACCACAATGTGATACCACCTCAAATCTATCAGAATTGCCATCATTAACAAATAAACAAACAACAAGTGCTGGTGAGGATGTGGAGTAAAGAGAACCCTAGTACATTGTTGGTTGGAATGCAGACTGGTGCAGCCACACTATGGAAGACAGTATGGAATTTCCTTAAAAAAAAAAAAAAAAAAAAAGCTACACTAAAAGTAGAGCTGCCTTTTGATCCAGCATTTCCACTTTTAGAATTATACCTGAAGAATCCTGAAACACCAATTCAGAAGCACCTAGACACCCCTATATTTCACAGAAATACTATTTACATTTACACAATGGAATACTATGCAACAGAAATAACAAAGGAGCTCCTACATTTTGCAATAGCATGGATGGAACTGGAGAGTGCCAAGTGAAATAAGCCAAGAAGTCAAAGACAAATACCATATGATCTTACCTAATACAGGAACCTAATTAACAAAACAAATGAACAAGTAAAATAGAACCAGAGGCATGGAAATAAGGAACAGACTGACAATGTCCAGAGGGGAGGGTGAAGGGGGAGAAAGGGGCAACAAAGGAGAAGAGTTTAGTCAAGAAACTAGTATAAATGACCCATGGACATGGACAACACAGGGGATTGACTGTAAGAGAGATAATGGGGTCAATGGGGAAGGGAAGAGCAAGGGTGGGGGGTAGGGAAATAGGACAGATGTAATACAACACCAAGAAATTAATGTTTTAAAAAGAAGTTATAGTGATAGGCCCTACCATTCCAAGGCCCCTCAGCCTAACTATAGACTGCAGAGACTTGATCAATGGAAAGAGGCAGACTCAGGAAATTGATTGCTGCTAATCTCAAGGACCTGAGTTACACCGAGAGCTACAGGAACTATTAATTCCTAACATATCCTTTTCAAAAGTTACATCCAACCCTCATAATTAGTGCATTTTAAGTAAATAATGTTTATATCATAGTGTATCCCAGACCACATTTTTACTCCTTCCTTATCTCAATTCCTATAACTACCCAAGATCCTTCTCCTACTCTTGTTTTAAAGTCTATTCACTCTCCTGCTACAACTCATTCCCAGTCCTCAATCTAAGTATTCCTCCCCTCCCCAACCTATTAAAATTTTTTTCTGTGGGTACAATACTTAAGGCCTATATATTCTTTTCTTTTGCTAAAAACACATGGGTCCTGGCTTCACCTTGACCAATTAGTGCTCATTTAGGGTGGACAGGGAGGTATATGCAGCAACTATCTATATATATATATGTTTAATACTGTTCACTTGCACTTGAGGCATTTTATTTTGTGCCTCCCCATTACTATATAAGAGATAAAGTTGGCTTTCTTTCTCACATTCCCACTATCTTTGCTACCCCTTTGCACCCTTCAAAATTATCTATGACTTTAGTCAACTTAATCATTTTTCCCCTCTTATAACAGTCTTATCATATCTACATCCCTATTACAACTGGCTCAGTTGCAGCTGAGGGTGTGATTAAAAGGGGGGGGGGGCGGGTTACCTTGGATGGTATGGGTATTTAGCTAGGTTCATAGGCAGTTGAAAGGGGGATTAAAGGAGTAAGATATCTTTGAAGGTGTGGTTATTTTGCCTGGACTGGTGGTTCTGTTTTAGAAGCAGCTCAAAAACAGTGTATGAGACATGATAGAAGGAGTGTCAATCAGCAAACTGGAGGGAAAGGAGCAACACATACAACCAATCCAAAATACAACCAGACAGCCCAAGTTAATGACATAAAGGGTATCCCAAAGCAACAAGTTGAGGAAATCTAGGAGACTGCAACACTGAACCCCACAAATCTCCTACACAGAAGGGCACTCCACAAAGGTAGGGAATCAAAGCAGACTAATTCAAGACAAAAATGAGCAATAACAGACAACCTACATAGAAGAAAAAAGAATCAGTCCATCACCAGGCAGATTGAGAATTGAAATAGACGCTAGCAAGCTATCAGACATGGAATCCAAAGAAATCATTATAAGAAGGCTACATGAATTAGCAGACCTCAAAGAAAACTACAAAGAACTCCAGGGCAACTACAAGGAACTTATAGAAAATTATACCAGCATTAAAAAAGACATAGAAACCATCAGTAAGAACCAGGAAGAAATGAAGAACACAATCTCAGAAATGAAGAACACAATAGAAGGAATTCAAAACAGGTTAGATGAAGCAGAGGATGGGATCAGCAATGCTGGAGGACAATAGGAAGAAAAATAACCAGATATTGCAACAAAATTACAAAAGACTGAAAAAAATGAAGAGGTTTTAAGACAGATACAGGAAAACATGGAACACAACAATATTCATATCATAGGGATACCGGAAGGAGAAGAGAAGCAAGGGACAGAAAACATCCCTAAAATAATGAGTGAAAGGGTCACTCAAGTTCAGGAAGCACAGAAGGTCCCAATGAAGATGAACCCAAACAGGCCTACTCCAAGACACATCATAATTAAAATGGCAAACTTTAAAGACAAAGAGAGAATCTTAAAAGCATCAAGAGAGAAGCAGCAAATAACATATAAGGGAGCTCCAATGAGGTTATCAAATGATTTCTCAACAGAAGCAATACCAGCCAGAAGGGAATGGCAAAAAATACCACAAGTAATGAAAAACAAAGGCCTGCAATCAAGAATGCTCTGCCCAGCAAGGCTCTCATTCAAAATGGAAGGTGAAATAAGGACTTTCCCAGACAAAATAAGGATAAATGAATATACCTCCACCAAACGAGCTTTGCAAGAGATGCTAAAAGGTCTGCTTTAAAAGGATGAAGAAACAAAGAGAGACAGACAGAGTAATACAGGAACAAAGGGGAAAAAATGTCAATGAAGAAGTACCTCTCAGTAATAACCTTAAATGTAACTGGATTAAATGCACTAATAAAAAGATATAGGGTAGTTGAATGGATAAGAAAACATGACCCACAAATATGCTGTCTGCAGGAGACCACCTCAGAACAAAAGATCGACACAGACTGAAAGTGAAGGGATAGAAAATATATTTCAAGCAAATGGAAATTTAAAAAAGGCTGGGGTAGCAATACTTATATCAGACAAAATAGATTTCACAATGAAGGACATAAAAAGAGACAAAGAGTGACATTTCATAATACTTAAACATAACCCTTATAAATATATGCACCCAAGCTAGGAGCACCCAAATATATAAGAAAATCTTGGAGGACTTCAAGAAGGACATAGACAACAACACACTAATAGTAGGGGATTTCAATACCCCATTATCAACAATGGACAGATATTTCAAGCAAAGCAAATAAACAAACAAACAAACCAAAAACACCAAGGATATTATAGCATTGAACAACACTCTAGATGAAATGGACTTAACTGACATATACAGAACATTTCATGCCAAAGAAGTGAAATACACATCCTTCTCTAATGCACAAGGAACATTCTCAGATAGACCACATGGTAGGACACAAAACAAACCTCCACAAATTCAAGAAAATGAAAATCATACCAAGCATCTTCTCAGATCACAATGGAAACTAGAAACCAATCTCAAGAAAAAAATCCAAAAACAACACAATTCATGGAGACTGAATAACATGCTATTAAATAAGGAATGGGTTAATAATGAGATCAAAGAAGAAATAAAAAAGTATCTGGAAACAAATGAAAATGAACTCACAACACTCCAAAACCTATGGGACGCAATGAAGGCATTCCTCAGGGGGAAATTCATAGCAATACAAGCCCACCTAAAAAGTCTAGAAGAAACTCATACAAACAACCTAACCATAAAGCTTCAAGAATGAGAACAGCAACAACAAAGCTCAGAGAAAGCAGAAAGAAGGAAATTATCAAGATCAGAGCAGAATTAAACAACATAGAGACTAAAAGCACAATTCAAAGGATCAACAAATCCAGTAGCTGGTTCTTTGAAAAAATAAACAAAATTGACAAATCATTAACAAGACACATCAAGAAAAGAGAGATGACCCAAATAAACAAAATCATAAGCAAACAGAGAAGTTACAACTGATGCCACAGAAATACAATGGATTGTAAGAAATTATTACATACAACCACATGACAAGAAATTTGACAACTGGGTGAAACAGACAAATCTCTGCAAATGTACAACATACCAATACTCAAACAAGAAGAAGCAGAAAGCCTGAATAGACCCAATAACAACTAGTGAAATTGAGGAAGTAATCAAAAATCTCCCAAAGCACAAAACCCCTGGTCCAGATGGCTACACAGGTGAATTTTACCAAACAATTAGGGAAGAGCTAACACTTATCCCCCTCAAACTATTCCAAAATATCCAAGAAGAGGGAAGACCCTCAAACTCTTCCTATGAGGCCAGTATTATTGTAATCCTAAAACCAGGTCAATACACAACAAAGATGGAAAACTACAGGCTAATATCTCTAATGAAATTAGATGTGAAAATTCTCAACAGAATATAGGCAAACTGGATCCAGCAATATACTTAAAAAATTGTACACCATGACCAAGTGGGATTCATCCCAGGGATGCGAGGATGGTTCAATATTTGCAAATCAATAAATGTAATACACCACATAAACAAACTGAAAGACAAAAACCATATGATCATATCAATAGAGGCTGAAAAAGCATTTAATAAAGTACAGCACCCTTTTATGATAAAAACCCTCAGCAAGATAAAAATAGAGGGAACATACCTCAACATAATAAAGGTCATATATGAGAAACCTGCAGCTAACATCATACTAAACAAACAAAAACTGAAAGCCTTTCCCTTAAGATCAGGAACAAGGCAAGGGTGTCCACTCTCTCCACTTCTGTTCAACATAGTTTCGGAAGTGCTAGCCACAGCAATCAGACAAGAAAAAGAAATCAAAGGTATCCAAATTGGAAAGGAAGAAATAAAACTGTCATTATTTGCAGATGACATGGTAGTGTACATACAAAACCCTATAGACTCCACTAAAAAACTACTGGACCTAATAACTGACTTTAGCAAAATAACTGAATACAAAGTCAATATCCAGAAATTGAAACTATTTTTATACACCAACAATGAAATATCAGAGATAGAAGATAGAAAACTAATCCTGTTTACCATAGCAACAAAAAAATTAAATTACTTAGGAATAAACTTAACCAAGGAAGTAAAGGACTTGCACTCAGAAAACTATGGAACACTGAAGAAAAATAACTAAGGAAGATACAAATAAATGGAAGCACATACCATGTTCGTGGTTGGGAAGACTTAACATCATTAAACTGTCCATACTACCCAAAGCCATCTACAGATTCAATGCAATCCCTATCAAAATACCAACTTCATATTTCATAGAATTAGAACAAGCACTTAAAAAATTCACATGGAGTCAAAAACAACCCTGAATAGCTACAGTAATCCTGAGAAAGAAGAATGAAGTAGGAGGAATCAAATGCCAGGCATCAAGCTATATTACAAAGACATAGTAACCAAAACAGTCTGGTACTGGCACAAGAATGGACAAACAGATCAATGGAACAGAACAGAGAGCCCAGAAGTAAATCCAGGACTCTATGGGCAACTAATATGCGACAAAGGGGGAAGGAACATAAAACAAAGTGCAAATAGCCTCTTCAACAAGTCGTGTTGGAAGAAATGGACAGGCACATGCATAAAAATGAAACTAGACCACAAACTTACACCACACCAGAGTAAATTCAAGATGGATAAAAGATATAAACATAAACAGTGCCACCATAAAAGCCCTAGAGGAAAACACAGGCAAAAATATTGTAGATATCCCATGAAGCAAAATTTTCACTGAAATATCTCCCAAGACAAGGGGAATAAAGGAACAAATAAACAGATGGGATGACATCAGACTAAAAAGCTCTGCTTAGCTCAAGAAAACATCAAGAAAATAAAAAGGGAGCCAACCATATGGGAAAACATATTTGCCAATGACACATTAGACAAGGGTTTGATCTCCAAAAAATATAAAGAGCTAATACAACTCAACACCAGGGAGACAAACAACCCAATTAACAAATGGACAAAGGACCTGAACAGACACTTCTCCAAGGAAGACATACAAAGGGCCCACAGGAACATGAAAAAATGCTCAACATCACTAGCCATCAGAGAGGTGCAAATTAAAACTACAACAATATACCACCTCACACCTGTCAGAATGGCCATCATCAACAAATCAACAAACAAGTGCTGGCGAGGATGTGGAGAAAAGGGAACCCTGGTGCATCATTGGTGGGAATGCAGACTGGTGCAGCCACTATGGAAGACAGTAGGGAATTTCCTAAAAAAACTAAGAATAGAACTGCCTATGACCCAGTGATTCCACTGCTAGGATTATACCCAAGAATTCTGAAACACCAATTCAGAAGAACCTATGCACCATCCCCCCATGTTCATAGCAGGACTATTTACAATAGTCAAGTGCTGGAAATAACCTAAGTGCCCTTCAGTGGATGAATGGATCAAAAAACTTTGGTATATTTACACAATGAAGTTCTATGCAGCAGAAAGAAAGAAAGAACCCCTACCATTTGTGATAGCATGGACGGAACTGGAGAGTATCATGTTTAGTGAGATAAACCAGGCAGCAAAAATTAAATACCACATGTTCTCACTTAATACAGGAGACTAATGAACAAATAAACAAATAAAACAGAACCAGAGACATGAATACAGGGAACACACTTTCAGTGTTTAGAGGGCAGGGGGTGGGGGAGGGGGAGAAGGGGGCAAGGAAGGGGAATGATTTGGTCAAGAAACTAGCATGGATGAACCATGGACACAACATGTGGGATTGACTGTTGGGGGGTTGGATAAGGAGGGTGGGGAAGGGGAGAGCAGAGGGGGAAAATGAGATGAATGCAATATAACAACAATAAATATGTATTTTTAAAAGAAATTATATACATTCAAACAGCAACCAAGAGAAACCTGGAGTGGCTATACTTATATTAGATAAAATGGAACTTTAAAACTAAAAAAAGCCACTGAAGATAAAGAGGAATGTTTCATAATGATCAAAGGGTCAATCTATCTGGAAGGTATAATAATTATCAACATATAATGTATCTAATAACAGAACATCAAAATTCATAAAGTAAAAAGTGGCAGAAATAAAGGGAGAAATAGACCATTTAACAATAGTTGAAAATTTTAGTTTCCTGCTTTGAATACTGAATAACAACTAGACAAAGATCAATGAGGAAATAGGAGACTTGAACAACACTATAAATTATGTAGACCTACCAGATGTCTATAGAACACTCTGCCCAACAACAATAAAATATACTTCCTCTCATGTATATATAAAACATTCTCCAGGATAAATCATATGCTAGGCATAAAACAAACTGCAATAAATATAAAAGGATAGAAATAACACAAAATATGCCCTATTACAGTGGAATGAAATTAAAAGTAAATAGGAGGAAAAATTTTTGAGAAACTCACAAGTATTTGAAAATCAAACAATGAACTTCTAAATATGACCCATAACCAATGGGTCAAAGAAGAAATCAAAAGAGAAATCATAAAATATTTTGATGTGCATGAAAATAAGTATACTACATACCAAAATCTATGGGATACAACTAAAGGAGTAATTAGAGGGAAATTTATAGTTATAAATGTACACTTTAACAAAGAAGAAAGACCTCAAATCAATAACCAAATCTTTCTTCTTAAGACACTGAAAAAAGAAGACTCAAACTTAAACTAGAGCAAGCATAAAAATGAAATAGTAAAGATTAGAGTGAAAAATTAATGAACTGGAAAATAGAAAACAAAAGAGAACATAAAGGAAACCAGAAATTGATTCCTTGAAAAAGCAAAAAGAAACTCAAATTACTAGAATCAGAAATGAATGAGGCACCATTACTATTACTACCAACATTATAAAAATTAAAAGTATTATAAAGGAACACTAAAGCCCTGGGAGGGTACCTCAGTTGGTTACAGTGTCATCCCTATATGCCAAGGTGAGGGTACAATCCCTGGTCAGGGCACATGCAAGCATCAACCAATTAGTGCATAAATTAATAGAACAACGAAATGATTCATTCTCTCTCTCTCTCTCTCTCTCTCTCTCTCTCTCTCTCTCTCTCTCTCTCTCTCTCTCTCTCTCTCTCTCTCTCTCTCTCTCTCTCTCTTTCTCTCTCTCTCTCTCTCTTTCTCTCTCTCTCTCTCTCTCTCTCTTTCTCTCTCTCTCTCTCCCTCCCCATTCCCTCCCAGCTCCTTTTTCCTCTCTCTAAAACATCAATCAATCAATAAAAATATTAAAGGAACATTATGAATAATTGTATACTAACAAGTTAGGTAACATATAAAATGGACAAATTCCTAGGAAGACATAAACTTTTAAAACTGACTCAAGAAAAAGACTATCTGAATAAATAATAAGAGATTAAATAATCAAAAAGATTATGCAGAAAGAAAAGCCTAAGCCCAGATAGCTTCAATACTGAATTCTACTGAACATTTTAAAAAAGTTAATACCAATTCTCCACAACCTCTTCCAAAAAATAAATTCATTTTATAGAGCCAGTATTATCCTACACCAAAACCAGACAAAGACATCACAAGAAAAAATTACAAATATCTCTTACAAATATGGACACAAATATCATCTACAAAACATTGGCAAACATAATCCAGCAACATTTAAAAGCAATTATATACCATGTCCACATAATATTTATCCAAGGAATATAAAAATGTTTCAACATCTGTAAATCAATTAATATAATACAACACATTGGCAGAAAGAAAAATCAAGTGATTATCTCAATAGATGCAGAAAAAGCATTTGACAAAATCTAACACCCTCTCATGATAATAAATAAATAATCAACAAACTAGGAATTTTTTAAAATTTTACTAAATTTATTGGGGTAACAATGTTTAATAAGATCATATAGGTCTTTCAACTGCACATTCCTGTGATACTTGATCTGTATTCCACCACTACCCAAAGTGAAACCATCTTTTGTCACCATATATTCGGTCCTCTCCAGAACCCACCACCTCCACCCCCTTCCCTCTGGTAACCACCACATTGTCTGTGTCCGTGAGTTTCATTTTGTATTTCGCATATGCATGAAATCATATGGTTCTTAGATCTTTCTGACTGACTTATTCCACTTAGCATGATATTCTGAAGGCTTACCCATTTTGTCACAATGGCAGTATTTTATCTTTTCCTATGGCTATTCTTCTATTGTATATATGGAATGTATACATCTTCTTTATCCTATCTTCTATCAAAGGACATTTTGGTTGGCTCCATGTCTTGGCCACTGTGAATAATGCTGCAATGAATATAGGGGTGCATATATCTTTGAGAATATGTTTTTGAGGGTTTTTTTGTAGATACTCAGGAGAGGAATTGCTGGGTCATATGGTAACTCTATTTTTAATTTTTTCAAATTTGGTAAAGGAGCTCATTGAGAAACCCACAGCTAACATCAGACTGAATGGCTAAAAGACTGAATTCGGTCCTCCTAAAAGCAGGAATAAAACAACAATGTCCATTCTTACCACTTCTATACAACATTGTACTGGGGTTTTAGCCAAAGCAGTTGGGCAACAAAAATAAATAAATTAAAGGTATTTATATACAAAACTATTGCATATAACAATCCAAAAATGAAATTAATAAAACATTCTAAGCGAAATAAGTCAGACAAATACCATATGATTTCATTTACATGGAATCTAAATCACAAAATAAATTTAAAATTATAGAAATAGTTTCATAATATAGAGAATAGTCTGATGGTTGCCAGAAGAGAGGGGAGTTGGGGGACTGCAAGAAAAAGGTAAATGGATAAAGAAGTATAAATTGGTAGTTACAGAACAGTCACAGGGATATAAATTACAACATGGGCAATAGTCAATAATATTGTAATAACTATGTGTGAAGCCAGGAGGGTACTTAAAGTAGCAAGGGGACAACTTTGTAAAGTATATCACTGTCTAACCACTATGCTATACACCTGAAATTTATAAAAAATCATATTGAATGTAAAATTTTATTGAAAAAAAGTAATAAAAACAAAATCATTCACAATTGCTTCAAAAGGATAAGATATTAAGAATAAATTTTAAAAGTGTAAAACTTATGAGCCTGTCCTGAAAGTATCAAGCCAATGTCAATATAATTAAAACAGTTTGCACTGCCAATACTTTTGGGACAGACTTTGTATTCTGAATATTAAAAGTCACTGTTGACTACCCTTGCTGGTAGCACAGTGGATAAGGCTCCAGCCTGCGAACCCAGAGGTCACAGGTTCGATTCCCCAGCCAGGGCACATAACAAGGTTGCAAACCAGATCTCCAGCCAGGTCTGTGGGCTGGAGGCAGGTGAAAAGCAACCATACATTGATGTCTTTCTGCCTCTCTGCCTCTCTCCCTTCCCCTCTTTCTAAAAATAATGAAATAAAATCTTTAAAAAAAAAAGTCATTGTTGATAAAAATAAGCTCTAAACAGGAAAAATTTCTATGGTTATTGATCAGAGGACTTAACATTGTTAAGATGATAGCACTCCACAAACTGATTTATAGATTTCAAAATTCCAGCCAGGTAACCTCCTTGAAGGAATTGACAAGCTGATTCTAAAATTCACATGAAATTGCAAGGGACTCAAAATAGTTAAAACAGTCCTGAAAAAGAAGAAACAAGTAGGAGAACTCACACTTCCATATTTTAAAACTCATTACAAAGTAGTGGCAAACAAGACAATGTGGTTGTGCACATGCTAAACATATAGATCATTAAAATAGAACTGAAAACTCTAAAATAAACCCACGCAGGTATACAGGATCCAAGATGACAGAGGAGTAAGTGAAAGCTGTTCTGACCTGCTCTCAGGATGAGTCTGGAATTGCTGCTGAATTGTAGAGAGATCCTCCTGAATGGCCAACTGAGTGGTGGCTGGAAAAAAGCCTTATAACCATGAACAGATGAAAGAAGCCCTTCATCACAGCTTGACTGTTACAGAGTGAGAAGCAGAAGTGAGAGACTTAGCTGGATTCCCACAGATATCAGCTAAAACACTGAAGAGCATATTAGAAGAAATTAAAAGGAGGCTAGATGAAGTAGAGGACTGAATAAGCAATCTGGAGAACAAGGTTTAACAAAAATTCCCAAACAAGCAATGAAATGAAAAAAAGATTCAAAAAAGAAAAAGAGAGTTTAAGGGACCTGTGGGACAACATGAAACATAATAATATCTGTATCATAGGAATACCAGAAGATGAAAAGGAGGAGCAAGGAATAGAAAACCTATTTGAAAAAGCAATGATTGAAAACTTCCCTGACTTGAGAGAAAAAGTCACACAAGTCCAAAAAGCACAGAAGGTCCTAAAGAAGATGAACCCAAAGAGGCCCACTCTGAGATATATCATAATTAAAATGGCAAATTTAAAGACAAAGGGAATTTTAAAGACACCAAGGGAGAAACAGCTAGTAATATATGTTGGAGCTTAGCTCCAATAAGGCTATTAACTGATTTCTCAACAGAAACACTACAAGCCAGTAGGAAATGGCAATGAACATTCCAAGTAATGAACAGCAAAGGCCTACAACCAAGACTACTTTACCCAGCAAGGCTATCATTTAAAATTAAAAGTGAAAAAGGAGTTTCCCAGATCTGCCCCCACAAAAAAAAAAAACAGGATAAAGGAAAACATCTTCACCAAACCAGCATTGCAAGAGATGTTAAATGGAATTTTTCAAGAATATGAAGAAAAAGATGTGTGTAGGTGGTGGGCAACACAGGTACAAAGGGGAAAAAAACAATGAATAAGTACCTACCAAAAATAACCTTAAATGTAAATGAATTAAATGCTCAGTCAAAAGACATAGGGTAGCTGAATGGACAAAAAATAATATGACCCACATATATGCTATCTATAAGACAAACCAACCAGAATAGAATACCTACAGTAGCTGAAAGTGAAGGGGTGGAAAAAAATATTGCAAGTAAATGGATATGAAAAAAAAAAAAAACAGCAGGGGTAGCAATACTTATGTCAGACAAAATAGATTTCAAAGCAAAAGCCATTAAGAACAGACAAAGAAGTGCACTACATAATACTTAGGAGAATATTCAATCATAAAGATACAACCCTTGTGCACTTATATGCACCCAATATAGGAGAGCCCAAATATTTAAGGAAAAGCTTGGAAAACTTCAAAGATATTGATAGCAACACACTCATAGTAGGGCATTTTAACACCCATTGTCAACAATGGACAGATCTTCCAAGCAAAGAATCAACAAAGATATTGTGGCATTGCACAACATTCTAGATCAAATAAACTTAATTGATGTATACAGAAGCTTTTACCCCAAAGAAGCAAAACATACAATTTTTAAATGCACATGGAATATTTTCAAACATAACCCACATGGTAGGGCACAAAACAAGCCTCAGCAAATTCAAGACAATTGAAATTATATCAAGTGTCTTATCAGATCACAATAGATTGAAACTAGAAACCAATCTCAAGAAAAAAATCCAAAAATACAATACAATTCATGGAGACTGAATAGCATGCTATTAAGTAAGGAATGGATTAACAATAAGGTTAAAGGAAGAAATCAAAAGTTTCTGGAAACAAGGGGAAATGAACACACAACAGCCCAAAATATATGGGATGCAGCAAAGGCAGCCCTGAGAGTAAACTTCATAGCAATAAAGGCCTGCCTAAAAAAGATTTTTAAATTTCAAATAAACAACCTAACCCTTCAGCTACAAGAACTAGAGGAATAACAAACAAAGCCCAGACAGAGAAGGAAGGAAGGAATCAAGATTAGGGCAGAATTAAATGACATAGAGAATAAAAGAGAAATTCAAAGGATCAATAAATCAAAAAGCTGGCTCTTTGAAGATAAAATTGACAAGCTTTTATCAGAAAAAAAGGAAAGACCCAAATAAATAAAATAAGAAATTAAAGAGAATTTACAACTAATACCACAGAAATACAAAGAATTGTAAGAAATTACTACGAACAACTATGTACCAAGAAATTTGACAATGTGGACAAAATGGACAAATTTATAGAAACATATCATCTTCCAAAACTGAATCAGAAAGCAGAAAGCTTGATGTGAAATTGAATCAGTAATCAAAAAACTCCCAGTGCCCAAAAGACCTGAATCATGTGGCTTCATAGGCAAATTTTACAAAATATTTAGGAAAAAGTTAACTCCAATCTTTCCCAAACTATTCCAAAAAATTCAAAAAGAGGGAAGACTCCCAAACTCTCTGAGGCCTGTGTTATACTAATTCCAAAATCAGGTAAAGATACAATAAAAAAAGAAAGAAAGAAAACTACAGGTCAATATTGCTGATAATATTGATGCTGAAATCCACAAAATATTAGCAAACCGGATCCATCAATACATTGAAAAGATCATACACCATGATCAAATGGGGTTTATCCCAGAGATGCAAGGGTGGAATAGTATTCACAAATCAATAAATGTAATATACTACATAAGCCAAATGAAAGACAAAAATCATATAATCATATCAATAGATGCCAAAAAGGCATTTGATAAAATACAAAATCCATTTATGATTAAAAAAAAAAAAACACTCAGCAAAGTGAGAATAGGGGAGCATACCACAACATAATATAGGTCATATAGAAGAAACTTACAACCAACATCGTTCTCAATAGGCAAAAATTAAAATCTTTCTCCCTAAGATAAGGAACAAGATCAAGTTCCCTGCTTTCACCACATCTATTCAACATAGTACTGGAACTTCTAGCCACAGCAATCAAATAAGAAAAATAAAATAAAATAAAAGGCATTAGAATTGGAAAGAAGGAATAAAACTGTCATTATTTGTAGATGTAGATGACATGATTATATACATAGAAAACTCTATAGGCTCCACTAAAAAACTACCCCACCTAATAAGTGAATATGGCAAAATAGTAGAATACAAAGTCAATATTTAGAAATTGAAGGCAATTTTGTACACCAACAATAAAATATCAGAAACAGAAACTAGAAGAAAAATTCCATTTACTAAAGCCAAGATAAATAAAGTACCTAAGAATAACCTTAACCAAGGAGGTAAAAGACCTGTACTCAGAAAACTACAGAACACTGAAGAAGGAAATTAGGAAAATACAAATAAATGGAAGCATATGCCATGCTCATGGAATGGAAAAATTAACATCATTAAATTGTCCATACTACACAAAGCAATCTATACATTTAACACAATCCCTATTAAAATACCAATAGCATATTTCATAGGTTTAAAACAAATATTTCAAAAATGTATATAGAACCAAAAATTACCCTTAATAGCCTCAGCAATATTGAGAAAGAAAGAAGTAGTAGAGATCACAATACATAGTATCAAACTATATTATAAGGCCACTATAACCAAAACAGTCTGGTACTGGCATAAGGGCAGTTACATAGATCAATGGAACAGAACAGAGAACCCAGAAATAAACCAAGGTTTCTATGGTCAATTAATATTTGACAAAGGGGGCAGAAGCATAAAGTGGGGTAAAAAAAAAAAAAAATAGCCTCTTCAGTAAATGGTATTGGAAAAATTGGAATGGTCCATGCCAAAAAATCTAGACCAAAACTTACACCATTCACCAGAATGAACTCAAATGGATAAAAGACTTAAACATAAGCTATGACACCATAAAAGTCCTAGAGGAAAACAGTCAATAAAACTTTAGATATCCCACATGGTAATATTTTTGCTGATATGCCCTCTAGGGCAAGGGGAATAAAGGAAAGAATAATGGAACTGCATCAAATTAAAAAGCTTCTGCATAGCTAAAGAAAACTTCAGCAAAATGAAAAGGGAATCAACCATATGGGAAAACATTTTACCAATGATGCCTCAGATAAGGTTATGATCTCCAAAATATATAAAGAACCCATATAAATCTACACCAGTAAGACAAACATCCAATTTTAAAATGGGCAAAAGACATAAATAGACACTTCTCCAAGGAGGACATCCAAAGGGCTTATAGACATAAAAGGATGTTCCACATCACTAGCCATCAGAGAGATGCTAATTAAAATCACAATGAGATACCACCTCACACTGGTCCAAATGGTCATCATTAACAAAACAACAAATCACAAGTGCTGACAAGGATGTGGGAAAAAAGGAACTCTAGAGCACTGTTAGTGGGAATGCAGACTGGTGCAGCCAGTATGAAAAATAGTATGGAATTTTCTCAAAAAACTAAAATCAGAACTGTCTTTTGACCCAGTGATTCCACTGCTGGGGTTATACCCAAAGAATCCTGAAACACCAATTCAAAAGAAGTTATGCATCCTTATGTCCAAAGCAGTATTATTTACAATAGCCAAGTCCTAGAAACAGTCTAAGTATCCATTGGTAAGTGAGTGGATCAAAAGACTGTGGTTCATTTATATAATGAAATACTACACAGCAGAAAGAAAGAGAGAATGATGTTGCCACCATGCCTAGTCACCATTGGCATCATTCTGCTGCATGGTGGGGCTTGGGCCTCATTGAGTGCTAGTGCCAGAGCCAGAGCCAACTAGGCAATGCAGGCCACTGGCTGAAGTCAAGCCCTGCCATTTTCTGCCACTAGTCTGTAGTTTTCCTCATGTCATGCAGCTATCTTTTACCCTCATCTTGCAACAGCATGGATAGAACTGAAGAGTATTATGTTAAGAGAAATAAGCCAGGCTGCAAAAGACAAATACCATATGATTTCACCTATAAGAGGAACCTGATAAATAAAACAAACAAAAGAGCAAAATAGAACCAGAAGCATGGAAACAAGGAACAGACTGAAAGTGACCAGAGGGAAGAAGGCAGGAAGATAAGTTGGGAAAGAAGGGGAAGGATCTAGTCAATGAACTAGTATAAAGGACCCATGGACATGGACAACATGTGGGGATTGACTCTGGGAGCAGGGAGTGGGTGGGGCAGGGTAGAGCAATGGAGAGGAATTTGGCACAACTATAAAAGAACAATTCTAAAAGGGCAAAAAAATAATTAATTAATAACCCATGCATCTATAATCAACATTTTAATCAAAATACCAAGACTATTCAATGGTGAAAGAGTAGTCTTTTGGAAAAAAAAAAAGATGCCAAAACAACTGGATATCCCCTAGCAAAACACTGAAGTTGAATCTCATACTATATACAAAAGTTAACTCAAAATGAGTCAAAGACCTAAATGTAAGAGGTACAAATCTAAAACTCTTAGAACAAAATATGAAGATTTGTTTATAAAAGTTTGTGTATTTATTCTTACATGTTTAAACTTCAGTCACCTTCGAAGTACTTTTCATTTAATGCAATACACTGATTGAGGCTTTTTTTCACTGCTCAATACAGTCTTGAATTCATTGATTTTAATGCCTTTTAGTTCTTCTGTCATTTTTTGTTTCAATCTTCCATATTGGAAGAATGTTCCCCTTTGAGGGCTTTACTGCTGAATACTCAGTATGGTGTGAGCAGGTGCCCTCATAAATACCCATCATGAAATGTGCAAATGCATTTAAATAGCCTTCAAAAAACTCACTGAAGCCAAATGCAGCCTCTCACATCATCAGCTGGTTCACTGATAGAGATGGGTTCCTAGAACACTCACCTAGCATGGAAGCCTGTACTATAAGAGGCCGGCCTTCCAGAAGATGATTCTGGGTTTTTTTGAGGGGGGGGGGGTCTTCCCTCATTTAGGTAAATCTTTATGACCTTAGATTTGGTAAATAGTTCTTCAATAATATACCAAAGAATAAGCAATGAACTAAAGATCGATAAATTGGAATTCATCATAATTTGGTACATTTACACAATGGAATTCTATATAGCAGAAAGAAAGAAGGAACTTGCCCCCTTTGCAACAACATGGATGGAACTGGAGAGTATTATGCTTAGTGAAATAAGCCAGTCAGTGAAGGACAAATATCATATGATCTCACCCATTATGGGACAATAATGAGCAAAACTAACAACAAGCAAAACAGAACCAAGTATATGAATACAAGGAATAGGCCTTCAGTGGTCAGGGGAATGGGAGGGGGGGAGGGGGAGGTAGAGGCAAAGAAGGGGAGCAGCTTAGACAAGAACCTAGTATAAAGGAACCAAACCATGGACATGGACAACAGGTGGGATTGACTTTGAAGGGAATGGGTGGTTGGGGAGGGGGACAGAGGGGAGCAAAAAGGGGATGGATGTAATACAACAACAATAAAATAAAAATAAAAATAAAACTTGTGTGCTTCAAAAAACATCATCAATAAAATGAATTTTTTCCACAGAATGGGAAGAAATCATTCCAAATCATATATCCAATAAGGGACTTGTATCCATAACATCTAAAGAACTCTAACAACTCAGTAATAAAAAGACAAATAAACCAACTTTTAAATGAGCAAAGGATCTAAAGAAATATTTCTATAAGAAGATATACATTTGGCCAATAAGCACATAAAACAATATTGTCAAATCATCAGTCATTTGGGGGATGCAAATCAAAACTACAATGAGATAACACTCACATCTACCTAGGATGTCAGATAATTATTGGTGAGGAAGTGAAGAAGTAAGAACACTCATACAATGCTGGTGGGAATGTAAAATGATGCAGCCATTTTGGAAAATAATCTGGCAGTTCCTCATAGTTATCATACTATTTAGCAATCCTACTCCTAGGTATACAACCAAAAGAAATAAAAAGGTATGTCCACACAAAAACTTGTACACAAATGTTTAGAGCAGCATTATGCATAATAGCTGAAAGGTAGAAACAAACATCTATCAACAAATGGGTAAACAAAATGTGGTATTTTCACACAATGGGATATTAATTGACCATAAAAAGAATAGAATACTGGTACATACTACAACTTAAACATTGAAAACATTATTCTAAGGGGAAGAAATCAATCACAAAAGTCCACATCATTATATTCCATTCATAAGAAAGTATTGAATAGGAGAGTCTATAGAAAGTAGATTATTGGTTGATTAGCAGTGAGAGATAGGAGGGATGGGGAAGGTTGCAGGCTATAGCTTAAGAGTATAGGCTGTTGTTTTCTGAGGTGATGAAAATGTCATAAAATTGACTATGTGACCCAAATTGTGTGGGAGTAAAGTAGGGGTAGGAATAAAGAGATACATTCTGGTTTTGTCTTCATATTAGATTGAATCATATAAAATTGCCATTTTTATAAGTCAACAACAGATATCAGCAATTTCATATCATTCTAATATTTTTGTAACAGCAGTAGTTCTGTATTAAACAATATTACTGAAGAAAATATAACAATCATGCAGTAATAAAAAAACAAGTATTTTCCTGATTAGTGTGGCTCAGTTAGACAACATTTCACAAACTGAAAAGTAGCTGGTTCAATTCCCAGTCAGGGTACATGCCTCGGCCACAGGTTTGGTCCCTGGTTGGGGCACTATGACAGTTAACAAATCAATGTTTGTCTCTCACATTGATGTTTTTCTCCCTCTGCTTCTCCCTCACTACTCCACCCTCTAAAAATAAAGTAATTAAATATTTTTTTTAAAAAGAAGTATCTCATTTCTCAAAACTATACTCAAGAAGTTGGGAAGGAATGAAGGGTTGAGCACAGGATTTTTAGGCAGTGAAAATACTCTGTATGCTATACTATTGGGTACATGTCACTATACATTTTACTAAACCCATAGAATGTGCAACTTTCAGAGTGAACCCTAAGGTAAGCTATGGACATCGACTTATAGTGATGTGTCCCTGTAGGCTTATCAGTTATAACAAATGTACCACACTGGTCAGGGATATTGACAAAGAGGGAGGCTGTGCATGTGTGGGGAATCTCTTCCCTTCAATTTTGCTGTGAAACTAAAACTGGTCTAAAGAAGTTCTTAATTAAAAAAAGAAATAGAAACATTGGTTTTCCTACTTCCTCCCCAAATTTTAACCTTGGTTTTCAACCAGTCTTTCAATCTAGTATCATGAATTAACAGATAGCAGATTTCAGGCAGCCCTTCCTAACTCTCAGCCACCAGAAGACGTGCTTTAGTGTTTGAGATCAGGAAATGAGACTTGGAATCAGGCCATCTGGAAGGTGACCTATTGTTACTTGAGGCAAGGTCAGGTTTTAATCTTCATCTATGTCAAATGGAGATAAAAATATTAACTTCAGAGGAGAGAGAAGATGGTGGCAGGGAAGGGGGCAGCACTGAGTGCCCTCATTTCTGAGCAGCTAAGGGAGAAGACAGGAAATGTGGGACAGGTGAAAGATTCAGGGACTTGGCAAGGGAAGTATTTGGATTTCAGTGCAGCTGACCCAGAGATTGCAGAGGTCTAGGAGTTGGCATGACCTGGCCTGAGAAATGAGTAAGTTTGGAGAGGACTGTGGGAGTGTCTGGCCACCCTAGCCAGCAACCCACTCTAGCTGGCAAGGCATCCAGGGCCTACCCAGACTGACAGCAGAGCACTAGGCCCCACTTCCCCAGGCACAGCACTAACTGGTGGGAGCCCCCTGGGCAGTGGTAACAAGATCAAATGGGAGTTCAGTGGGGTGGGGGATGCACCCAGTAACCCACAGATCCTGGCAGAAACAGACTGCATAGTCTCAGGCCCTGCCCTCCCAAGGTGTCTGTGCTCAGGAGTCCCCCAGCAATGGTAGTGATGACAGGATTAAACAGGAGCCCAGTAGGTGGGGGCTGCATGGGTTGAATACTCCAGCCCATGCCTCAGCCCACCAGGTGGCAACCCACCCATCAGCCCTCACAGAAACAGACAGCATATTGCTCGCACCCTGCCCTCCAAAGTACCTGTGCTCAAGGGAGCAACCCTGCAAGGGTAGTGGTAGCAGGCCCGAACAGAACCCAGCAGGCATGGGCAGTGAACTCCAGCCTGAACTCTACCAGTAACCCCCCACCAGCCCTCACAGAAACAGACAACATATTGCTTGGCCCCTCCCTCCAGGTGCCTATGCTTGTGGGAGTGATTCAGCAGTAGCGCAGGCCCAAATGGAAGCCCAACTAGTGGAGGCTGTGTGCTCCAGCCTGAGCTCTACCAGCAACCCACCCACCAGTCCTCTCAGGAACAGACAACATATTGCTCGAGCCCTGATCCCCAAGGTACCTACACCCACTGGAGCTTCCCCAGGCAATGACAACAGTAGCAGGCCTAAACAGAAGCTCAGAAGGCAGGGGCTGCACCCAGTAACCCACCTACCCTGACAGAAACAGACTGCATAGTGCTCAGGCCATGCCCCCCAAGGTGCCTGACCTTCTGGCAGAGGTAGCAGGCCCAAATGGGAGCCAAGCAGGCAGAAGGCTGTGTGCACCAGCCCAAGCTCTGCCCACAGGGCAGGCAACCTGCCCACCAGCCCTCACAGAAACAGACTGCATAGTGCTCAGCTCCTCCCACAAAGGCACTTAAACTCATGAGCCCCAGCAATTGCAGAGATAGCAGACCCAAACAGAAGCTCAGCAGCAAACAGTGCTCCAGCCTGAGTTCAAGTTGAGGAAATCTAGCAGTCTGCACCACTGAATCCTATAGGTCTGTTACCACAAAAGGTCACTAAATGAAGGCAGGGAGTCATAGCAGATTAATATAAAAAAATAAAAACAAGCAAGAAAAGACTCCTAAAATGGGGAGAAAAAGAAACAGTCTATTACCAAAAGAAAAGGTGGAATCCCCAGAAAAACTGCTTAGTGAAATGGAGATAACCAATCTATCAAATGTTTAATTCAAAGCAATGGTTATAAGAAAGCTCAAGGAGCTCAAGGAGCTCAACAAGCTCAAAGAAAATTACAAAGAACTCTAGGGAAACTACAAAAAACTTACAGAAGATTATACCAGCATTAAAAATGACATAGAGGCCCTGGCTGGTAGCACAGTGGATAAGGTGCCGGCCTGCGAACCCAAAGGTCGCAGGTTCGATTCCCTGGCCAGGGCACATAACCAGGTTGCAAACCAGGTCTCCAGTCAGGTCTGTGGCTGGAGGCAGGTGAAACGCAACCATACATTGATGTCTCTCTCCCTCTCTGCCTCTCTCCCTTCCCCTCCTTCTAAAAATAATAAATAAAATCTTTTAAAAAAAATGACATAGAAACCATCAAAAAGAACAAGGAGGAAATGAAAAATACAATTTCTGAACTGAAGAACACAGTAGGTTAGAGGAAGCAGAGAACCAGATGAGCAAGGTGCAGGACAACTGCAACAAAATGAAAAAAGACTGAAAAAGAATGAGGAGGTGATAAGAGAGTTACAGGACAACATGAAACATAATAATATCCATATCATAAGGATACCAGAAAGAGAGAAAGAGGAGCAAGGAAGGGAAAATCTGTTTGAAAAATTGACAGAAAACTTCCTGAATTTGGTGAGAGAAATAATTACCCAAGTCCAGGAAGCACAGAGGGTCCCAATGTAGATGACCCAAACAGGCCTACACCAAGACACATCATAATTAAAATGGCAACATTCAAAGATAAAGAGAGAATCCTAACAAGTGCTGGTGAGGATGTGAGGAAAAGGAACCCTGGTACACTATTGGTGGGAATGCAGACTAGTGCAGCCACTATGGAAAACAGTATGAAATTTACTCAAAAAAGTAAAAATTGAACTGCCTTTTGACCCAGCAATTCCACTGTTAGGATTATATCCTAAGAACCCTGAAACACTAATTCATAAGAACCTATGAATCCCTATGTTTATAGCAATGCTATTTCTAATAGCCAGGTGTCAGAAATAGCCTAAGTGCCCACCAGTGGAAGATTGGATCAAAAAAACTTTGGTACATTTGCACAATGGAATACTACATAGTACCTTTTGCAACAACCTGGGTGGAAATGGAGAGCATTATGCTTAATGAAATAAGCCAGTCAGTGAAAGACAAATGCCATATGATCTCACCCAATACAGGAGACTAATGAACAAAACAAACAAATAAGTAAAACAAAACCAGAGACATGAATACAAGGAACAGACTTTCAGTGTGCAGAGGGGAAGGGAAGGCAGGGCAAAGAAGGGGAAGAGTTTAGTCAAGGAACTAGCATGGGTTACCCATGAACATGGACAACAAGTGGGATTGACTATGGGAAGGATGAGGAGAGCAGGGAAGCGAAGAGTAGAAGGGCAAAATGGGGTGAATGTAATACAACAACAATAAAATTAAATTTTTTGAAAAGAGAGAGAACCCTAAGGGCGGCAAGAGAGAAAGAGTTAATAATATACAAGGGAGCTCTGATAAGCCTAGAAATAGATTTCTCAACAGAAACACTACAAGGCAAAAGAGAATGACAAAAAAATACTCCAAGTGATGAAAATCAAAGGCCTCCAACCAAGACTACTCTACTCAGCAAAGCTCTCATTCAAAACAGAAGGTGAAATAGGAGTTTCCAAGACAAACAAAAGCTAAAAGAATACATCTCCACCCTCCACCAAACCCACATTGCAAGAGATATTAAAGGAACTGCTATAAGAAGAGGAAGAGAGAGAGAGAGAGAGAAACACAGGTGAAAAGAGGAAAATATCACAACAAATAAGTACCTATCAATAATAACCTTAAATGTAAATTGATTAAATGTTCCAATCAAAAGACATAGGGTAGCTGAATGGATAAGAAAACATGACCCACATATATGCTGTCTACAAGAAACCTACCTCAGAACAAGAGATTTACACAGACTGAAAGTAAAGAAATGAAAAAAATATTTCAAGTAAATGGACACACAAAAAAAGCTGGGGTAGCAATACTCATATAAGACAAAATAGACTTCATAACAAAGGCCATCAAAAGAGACAAAGAAGGACATTTCATAATACTTAAGGGAACAATCCATCAAGAAGATATAACCCTTGTAAACATACATGCACCCAATTAGGAGCACCCAATTATATAAGGAAAATACGGAGAACTACAAGAAGAAAATAGACAACAATATGCTTATAGTAGGGGATTTTAACAGCCCATTGTCAACAATGGACAGATCTTCCAAGCAAAGAAACACCAAGAACATTATGGCATTGAACAACATTCTAGATGAAATGGACTTAACTGATATACATACAGAAATTTTCACCCCCAGGAAACAACATATACTTTTTTTTTTTCAAATGCACATGGAACATTCTCAAAAATAGGCCACATGGTAGGGCACAAAACAACCTTCCATAAATTCAAAAAAGAAATTGAAATCATATCAAGCATCTTCTCAAATCACAATGGCCTGAAGCTAGAAACCAAACTCTGAAGCTAGAAATCAAACTCAAAGGGAAAATAAACAAAAAACAAAAATATTCAAACTCATGGAGGCTGAATAACATGCTATTGAATAATAATTGGGTTAACACTGAGATTAAGGAAGAAATCAAAAAGTTTCTGGAAACAAATGAAAATGAACACACAACCCAAACTTATGGTACACAGCAAAGGCAGTCCTGATAGGGAAATTCATAGCAATTTCATAGCAAGGCCTACCTAAGAAGATTTGAAGAAGCTCACATAAACAACCTAACCCAACAGCTACAAAAACTACAGGAACAACAAACAAAACCCAAAGCTAGTAGAAAGAAGGAAATAATCAAGATCAGAGAACTAAATGATGTAGAGACAAAAAGAACAATACAAATGATTAATAAATCCAGGAGCTGATTTTTTTTAAAAGATAAACAAAATTGACAAGCTTTTAACCAGACTTACTAAGAACAAAAGAGAGAGGACCTAAATAAACAAAATCAGAAATGACAAAGGAGAAATCACAGCTGATACCACAGAAATACAAAGGATTGTAAGAAATCACTATGAACAGCTATATGGCAAAAAAAGTAACAACCTGAGTGAAATGGACAAATTTCTGGAAATGTATAATCTTCCAAAACTGAATCAGGAAGAAGTGGAAAGCTCAAACAGACCAATAACAACTAGTGAAATTGAAGCTATAATCAAAAAGTTCCCAGCACACAAAAGCCCTGGACCAGATGGCTACACAGGTGAATTTTACCAAACATTTAGGGAAGAACTAATTTCTATCCTTCTTAACCTATTCCAAAATATCCAAGAAGAGGGAAGGCTCCCAAACTCTTTCTACAAGGTCAGTATTATTCTAATCCCAAAACCAGGTCAAGACACAACAAAGAAAGAAAACTATAGGCCAATATCTCTGATGAATATAGATGCTAAAATTTTCAACAAAATACAGGCAAACTGGATCCAACAATACATTAAAAAGATCAAGCTCTGGCTGTGTGACTCAGTGGATTGGTGCAAGCCTGCAAACCCAAAGGTCACTGGTTCAACTCCCCAGTCAGGGCATATAACCAGGTTGCAAGTCAGGTCTCCAGCTACGTCCTTGACTGGAGGTAGGTGAAAGGCAACCATGCATTGATGCTTCTCTTCCTTTCTTCCTCCCTCCCTGCCCTTCTCTCTGAAAATAATAAATAAAATCTTTAAAAAAATTATACACCACGATCAAGTGGGATTCATCCAAGGGATGCAAGGATGGTACAACATTAGCAAATCAATAAACATAATACACCACATAAACAAAACAAAAGACAAAAACCATATGATAATATCAATAGATGCTGAAAAAGCATTTGACAAAGTGCAGCACCCATTTATGATAAAAACACTCAGACCCCTGGCTGATAGCACAATGGATAAGGTTCTGGCCTAAGAACCCAAAGGATGCTGGTTGGATTCCCCAGCCAGGGCATATAATCAGATTGCAAGCCAGGTCTCTAGCCAGGTACATGGCTGGAGGCAGGTGAAAGGCAAACATACATTGATGTTTCTCTTCCTCTCTGCCTCTTTCCCTTCCTTTCTCTCTGGAAATAATAAATAAAATCTTTTTTAAAACAAACAAACAAACAACACACTCAGCAAGATGGGAATAGAGGGAACATACCTCAATGTAATAAAGGCCATATATGAGAAACCTGCAGCCAACATCATACTCAACAGGCAAAAACTGAAAGTCTTTCCCTTAAGATCAGGAATAAGGCAAGGGTGTCCACTCTCTTCACTTCTATTCAACATAATTTTGGAAGTTCTAGCCACAGTAATCAGACAAGAAAAAGTAATCAAAGGTATCCAAATTGGATATCAGGACATTATGTCCTGATAGTATGCATAGAAAACCCTACAGACTCCACCAAAAAAAACTATTCAAACTATGAAGTGAATTTGGCAAAGTAGTTGAATACAAAGTCAATATCCAGAAATCAAAAGCATTTTTGTATACCAATAATGAAACAACAGAAATAGAAACGAAAAAACAAATCTCATTTACCATAGCAACAAGAAAAATAAAGTACCTGGGAATAAACTTCACCAAGGAGGTAAAAGATCTGTACTCAGAAAACTACAGAACAATGAAGAAAGAAATCAAGGAAGATACAAATAAATGGAAACATATACCATGTTCATGGATGGGAAGAATTAACATCATTAAAATGTCCATACTACCCAAAGCAATCTACAGATTCAATGCAATCCCAATTAAAATACCAATGACAGACTTCACAGAAATATAAAACATACTTCAAAAATGTATATGGAGCCAAAAACATCCACGAATAGCTACAGCAATCTTGAGAAAGAAGAACAAGGTAGGAGGAATCACAATATCGGACTTCAAACAATACTACAAGGCTACTGTCATCAAAACAGCATGGTACTGGCATAAGAATAGACATCTAGATCAATGGAACAGAATAGAGAGCCCAGAAATTAACCCAGGACTCTATGGTCAACTCATATTTGACAAAGTGGGAAGGAACATCCAATGGAGTAAAAACAGTCTCTTCAACAAATGGTGTTGGGAGAACTGGACAGCAACATGCAAAAAGATAAAACTAGACCACCAACTTACACCAGACACCAAAATAAACTCAAGATGGATAAAGGATGTAAACATAAGCAGTGCCACCATAAAGGTCCTGGAGAAAAATATAAGCAGTAAACTTTTGGATATCCTACGCAGAAATATGTTTACTGATACTTCACCAACGGCAAAGGAAATAAAAGAACGAATCAACAAATGGGACTATATCATATTGAAAGGTTTCTGTTCAGCCAAAGAAAACACCAGCAAAATTCAAAGGGAACCAACTATATGGGAAAACATAATTGCCAATGATAGCTCAGACAAAGGTCTGATCTCCAAAATATATAAAGAACTAATGTGACTCAACACCAGGGAGACAGAAAGCTCAATTAAAAAATGGGCAAAGGACCTGAACAGACAACTCACTGAGGAAGATATACAAAGGGCCCAGAGGCATATGAAAGAATGCTCAACATCGCTAGTCATCAGAGAGATGCAAATTAAAACCACAATAAGATACCACCTCACCCCTGTCAGAATGGCAATCATCAGCAAATCAACAAACAACAAGTGTTGGTGAGGATGCAGGGCAAAGGGAACCCTCATACACTGTTGGTGGGAATGTAGGCTGGTAACAGCCACTGTGGAAAACAGTATGGGGTTTCCTTAAAAAACTAAAAATAGAACTGCCTTTTGATCCAGCAATTCCACTACTTGGACTATACCCAAAGAATCCTGAAACACCAATTCATAACAACCTATGCACACCTATGTTCATAGCAGCACTATTTACAATAGCCAAGTGCTGGAAACAGCCTAAGTGCCCATCAGTGTATGATGGGATCAAAAAGCTTTGGTACATTTACACAATGGAATTCTATGTAGCAGAAAGAAAGAAGGAACTTGTACCCTTTGCAACAACATGGATGGAACTGGAGAGTATTATACTTAGTGAAATAAGCCAGTCAGTGAAGGACAAATATCATATGATCTCACCCATTACGAGACAATAATGAGCAAAACTAACAACAAGGAAAACAGAACCAAGTATATGAATACAAGGAATAGGCCTTCAGTGGTCAGGGGGAACGGGCTTGGGGGGAGGGGGGAGGTAGAGGCAAAGAAGCGGAGCAGCTTAGACAAGAACCTAGTATAAAGGAACCATGGACATGGATAACAGGTGGGATTGACTTTGAGGGGAATGGGTGGGTGGGGAGGGGGACAGAGGGGAGCAAAAAGGGGATGGATGTAATACAACAACAATAAAATTAAAAATAAATAAATAAATAAAAATACCAACATCATACTTCACAGACCTAGAACAAATTTTTAAAATTTTATATGGAGGCAAAAATTACCCCAATAGCTACAGCAATCTTGAGAAAGAAGATTAAAGTAGGAGGAATCACAATACCAGGTACCAAACTATATTTCAAAGCTATTGTAATCAAAACAGTCTGGTACTGGCATAAGAACAAACAGATCAATTGAACAGAATAGAGAGCCAAGAAATAAATCCAGGACTCTATGGGCAATTAATATTCAAGAAAGGGTGAGGGAACATAAAATGGAGTGCAAATAGCCTATTCAACTAGTGATGTTGGGAGAATCAGACAGAAGCATGTAAAAAAAATGAAATTAGACCACCAACTTACACCATACACCAAAATAAACTCAAGATAAATAAAAGATAGATAAAAGACATAAACATAACCCATGCCACCATAAAAGTCTTGGAGGAAAACATAGGCAGAAAAATAGCAGCTATCCCATGCAGCAATATTTTTGCTGATATCTCTACCAGGGCAAGGAAAATAAAGGAATAAATAAACAAATGGGACTATATCAAGCTGAAAAGCTCCTGCTCAACTAAAGAAAACATCAGTAAAATTAACAGGAAACCAACCATATAGGAAAACATTTGCCAAGGACACCTCAGATAAGAGTTTGATCTCCAAATATGTAAAGAACTTATACAACTCAACACAAGGAAGACAGACAACCTAATTTAAAAATGGGCAAAGGACCTGAACAGACAACTCTCTGAGGAAGACATACAAATGGCCCATATGTATATGAAAGAATGCTCAACGTCACTAGCCATCAGAGAGATGCAAATTGAAGCCCCAATGAGATACCACCTCATGCCTGTCAGAATGACCATCATCAACGAATCAACAAACAAGTTCTGGAGAGGATATGGAGAGAAGGGAACCCTGGTGCACTGTTGGTGGGAATGCAAACTGGTGAAGCCACTATGGAAAACATTATGAAACTTCCTAAAAATAATAAAAATAGACCTGACTTATGACCCAGCCATTCCACTGTTAGGATTATACCCAAAGAATCCTGAAACACTAATTCAGAAGAACATATGCACCCCAATGTTCATAGCAGCGCTATTTACAATGGCCAAGCACTAGAAGCAGCCCAAATGCCCATCAGTGGATGAATGAATCAAAAAGTTTGGTATATTTACACAATGGAGTACTATGCAGCAGAGAGAAAGAAGGAACTCCTACCATTTGCAATAGCATGGATGGATCTGGAGAGTATCATTCTTAGTAAAATAAGTCAGGCAGCGAAAGACAAATACCAGTGATCTCACTTAATACAGGAGACTAATAGATGAGCAGAATTAAATCAGAAACATGGTGGGGGGAAGGAGCAGAATGATAGTGACTAGTGGGGTAAGTAGGGTAAGAGTTTACAGGAGCTAAAGTGGAAATCCCATGGATATGGACAATGAGGTGGGGATTGATTCAGAGAGGATGAGAAGGGTGGGGCAGGGAAGAGCAATGGGGGAAAAAAGAAACAATTGTGTTACAACAATAAAAATTTTTTTTTAAGAAAAAGCTGAAAAAATATTAACTTCACATGGTTATTGTGAAGGTCAAGTGAGATGCATGTACAAAAAGGGGAGTAGTATGGCTTCTGACACATAGTAATATTCAACATTACTTGCCATCACTGAGGGTGAAAATTTCTAGAATAGTATTAGAGTGTTGTCACTTTGCATTTATCTATCAGCAGCAGCACTTAACCCCCCAGGACAGCTAGGCACCAAGCTATGTTAGCTCACATAGAGCTCCACCTACCCATCTGTTCAGAAGTCTGCCTTTGATCCCTAATGCAAGAATGAAAGTGGGCAGAAGTAGTCTTCTGACAGATCATAATCTCCTGTGACATAAAACTAGGCTGAGTGTGTTGGGTCCCTTTCTCTTTAAGTGGCACCATGTGATCTGATACCACTTTTAGATTAGATAGACATGTGGTCTCCTTTGAAGCACACAGGAAGAAAAGCACCACCCTTTACATTGATAATAGGTTTTATGAATAACCAGGAGAAAGCCTCAAGAAATCCTAAGTCCTGATACCCACTTATGCAGAAATGCAATCTTATGTCAAATCAGGTGGTTCTCTGCCTACTCAGTCCTGGGGCTTGACATATCCTTGTGATTCACCGACCCCAGCTGGAGTTTGAAACAAGCTCTCCCCACAATTTAGATTAATCAGGGCAATTTTAGAGCAGTTATTCCCAAATACTTCACAGTCCCCTAAGCATCTTTTAAAAAATGGAGTTACTTACCTGCGTCCCACTTCAGACCTATCCAATCAAATGCTGCAAAGGGGGAGCCTGAGATTCTACAATTTACAATAATTACCCCAGGAAAGTCTCTTACCACCAGGGTACCACCATTTGGGTCTGAAGAAAAGAGGGATGAGTCTGCAAAGGTCAGTACAGGGAGCCACCCCCAGCCCCCCAAATAGTTTCAGTTATTTCACACTGAAGATGAAGAAGGTGAGAGTCATTCTGAATATAATTAAGGTTAGATGTGAAGATGTTTAGGTTTGGTAATGTATTGTTTTGAGTAAGACTTCAAGATTAATAAACATTTTAGATTTCTTGGTAGATGCGAGAACCAAGAATACTTAACTTTTAATACTTCTCTGAGCAAGATAAAGTCAAAGAAAAAACTAGAAGTGAGCCTCATTTCTACTAAGTGAGCCTTGGGAATGAGTTTACTGCCGACAGTTAAGCCCCACTTCTACTGTGGTGATCTTGAGAGAAGAGATCCAATGGCTATCTAATAACAGAGAATCAGAGTCAGCGAACAGAGAACATAAAAGACTGAGTGCTGGCCTTTCAAGGCTGCTGAGGTTGGCATCCTAGGGCTTTCCTGATGAGTGATACCCCAAAGCTCAACTCTTGTCCCCTGATTTCCTGAACATAGTTTTGGTGTCCCCAGTGAAGCCAGGCTATCATCTGGGGAAACACACATTGTACACATGCTGCCAGCCCCAGCCATATCAGAAGACCCTAGGCTTAGACGATCTACCCAGAAGCCAAGGTTGCAGAGATAGAGATGCGGAAGGTGCCACCACTGCTGGCAGAGTGGCTCCCCATGAAAAAGAGAAGCAAATAAAACATTTCAGCACTCTTTTTGGGAAAGTCTAAGCAAAGGTTCTTTTACATCAGTTTATGTAGAATTACTGCTATGGGCTACGATTACTGTAGTCCTCTACCCCCAACCTACAATATCAGTTTCAATGCTTGAGGTTTGCTGGCTAGAGTCTGTGTCTTGGGGAGGGTGAATACAAGAAGCAGCCTTGGATGTTTTAAATAGTTATTCAATGGTCTCTTAGGGGTGGCTCAGATGGAACCTGATCAAGGATTCTCACTCCATCCTGCACCCCCCCCCCATATTATTACTCCCCAGAGTATAATACAGGAGATTATAGTGATACCTGAGGCCTTTCAGATTTTTTGTTTAATAGTTATGCATTTCTTTTAACATTTTTGAGAAAATAATTAAATGTCAAATCTGGATTTTGTGGACTTTCTTGCATAAGGTTGAAGGAGGTATTTCGTATTCAAAAAATATTAAGTAAATAACAGTACAAGTAGTTTGGGCATGAAGCAGAGGAAATCATAAAATGGTTGGGAAAACACAGCTTTGGTTAAATACATGAGAAACAGGCAGGTTATCCCAGAACAGATAAATATACTTTCTGGGAAGAAATGTCCCAAAGGAACAAAATGCCACTGGTCCAGGATCAGGATGTGGCTAGGGAACCTCCCCCTCATATTTCTTCCCACCCATAGCCCAATGCCTGTAGCCCAGGCTAAAGAAAATAACAAGTAAAGACCACAACTATTTTGACAATAATCATAGTGTACCATTTTTGTAAGCCACCAAAATGAAGAAAAGTACTATTTCACTTAACTTTCTGTGGGACATTACAGGCATAAGCTATAACAGGAGACAGCAGCCCCTTGATGCTGACAGCAGGCCCAAGACTTCAGGCATCCACAGGCATGAGGGCCCATCACCAGGCTCAGCAGTGTGGCCACTGTCCAGGCATGATGCCACTGTGACCAGGGTAGGGGGTTGTCTCTGCCAGGGGTGGCCAGGGAAGCTAGTCCAAGCAGAGAGTCCAAGATAATAGCTGGGAGTAATTCAGAGGGAAGCTGTAATTCTTGCATATTTGTTCCACCCTTCCTATTTTAATTTACATTTTTCCTGTTTTATAATTGTCATACATACTAGAGTATAAATACAAATATAATACATAAGTATCAGAATGCACACTCAAATTGTTTATGGATGGTCCTGGCCAGTATGGCTCAGTTGGTAGGAACATCATTCTGTGGGCCAAAGGGTCTTGGTTTGATTCCTAGTCAGGGCACACACAATGGATTGGGTCCATTGTTGGGTCACATGCAGGGGGGCAACTGATAGTTGTTTCTCTCTCTCTCCCTCTCCCTTTCTTTCTCTTCTCTCTCTAGAAGCAGTGAAAGAATGTTCTCAAGTGAGGATTTAAAAACCCTATTTATAGATGGGAGGCAGGATCAAAGATGTTTAGCAACTGTAAGTTTATGCTGTTCATGAGAGCACATGTCCTTGATTGCTGTCAGCTCTATGTAAAATGTACCTCCCCCTTTAGAGGCTGAGGGAGAAGGGTTGAGGAGTTGTTTGAAGAACCTATTCCACTAAGTTTAAACCACCCCATTCTGATTTCTAGGTGAAGGGTTCTGAGGGCTCCTCTAAGGGAGGAGCAGGCATATAGAAGGTTTGTGAAGTCTATTTAGGGTCCTGGAAAGAGTACAGGGTAGACTTCAGAGGGACATTCACTGAGCCCCAGTCCTATCACGCACCAGCTATGTAATCCAAAGTTAACCATTCTGAACTTTAAATTCAACTCTGCCAACAAAGAGCTAACGAGTGACATATACCTAATGGCATTTTTGCGAGGTTCATGTGAGTTAAGAGGAATAGGGTTTTGTTTTGTGTTTTATTGATTATGCTCTTACCATTGTCCCAACTTCTTTCCCATTACAGAGAACCAAGGTGGTGGAGGAGTAAGTGAAGCTACATCAATATCCTCCCAGGACCAATCTGGAATTACAACTTAATTGTAATTGGAGAGAAATCATCTGAAATAACCAACAGAATACCAGTTGGAGAGAAACCTTATAACCACGGACAGAACAGAAGAGGCCCCTTCATCACAATGTGACTGGTAGGAAGTGTAGAGTTTCTAGAGGGCGGCTGGTCTCCCATGGCCAGCCACTGAAGGGACAGAGAGTCATCTCAGCAGCCCAGGGTTCTACCTCTGAAGGGTGGATTCTAAACTGCCAGTTGGGCTTCCCAGCCCACAGCAACAAAGCTAAGAGTAAAACAGCATCCAGCTGTGAAAAGCAAAAAGGTGCCAGGTTTTGCTGGTTTCAAAGAGATAGTTAAAGACAGAGTTCATAAAGGAACCACACATGAAAATACATTGGCACCTACCTATCCTGGTCTCCAGCAGAGGGAGGGCAGAGTGAACTAAAGATGCTTAAGGAGAGTTTGGGGCAGCAGCTTTGAGGAGAAAAATGAGGGAGCAGCTCATGAGGTCCTAATGCTGACCCATCTCCCATGCAGCAGGCCAACCACTCTTCTCCAAATGGTGGTAGCCTGAGAGGAAGCAATAGCCCTGTCCGTAGGAATTAATCTGCCCCACCCAGCAGTGCCTAAGCCTGATGTTGATCACAAATTAACTGGATTAACAATGAAAGGAGACACGCAAAGACTGTGGATCTCTTGGTAGTTTCCAACAGGCTGACTAGGCCCAGACTGTGACACAAGCTGATGTCACCAGGGGTGAATCCAGGAAGTAAAGAAAGTGCACCTCTATACCACAGAAGGTCACACAACGAAGACAGGAAGTCAAAGCAAAACAATTTAAAAAGCAGAAACAAACAAACAAAAAAGTCACCTAAAATGGGGAGACAAAGAACCCCCATTGAAAGGAAAGGAGTAATCCCCAGAAAGAGTGCTAAATGAAAGAGAAGCAAGCAAACTATCAGACATAGAATTCAAAATTATTATAGGGAAGCTCAATGAGCTCAGTGAGTTCAAAGGAAACTATAAACAACTTTAGGGGAACTATGTAGAACTCCAGGGGAACTACATAAAAACTCCAGGGAAGCTACAAGTAACTTACAGAGAGCTACACCAGTATTAAAAAGGACATAGAAACTATCAATAAGAGTCAGGAGGAAATGCAGAATACAATTTCTGAATTGAATAACACAGTAAAAGGAATCAAAAGCCCACTAAATGAAGAAGAGGATCAGATCAGCAAGCTGGAGGACAATGTAGGAAGAAATTCCCAAATAGTGCAACAAACTGAAAAAAGACTGAAAAAAAAATGAACAGGTATTAGGAGAGCTGCAGGACAACATAAAATGTAATAATATCTGTATCACAGGGATACCAGAAGGAGAAGAAGAGGAGCAAGGGATAGAAAGCCTGTTTGAAAAATTAATGACCGAAAACTTGAGGAGAGAAAGTTTCCAAGTGTACGAAGCACAGAGGGTCCCAATGAATATGAACCCAAAGAGGTCCACTCCAAGACAAATCATAATTAAAACAGCAAATTTCAAAGATGAGAGAATCCTAAAAGCATCAAGAGAGAAACAGCTAATAACATATAAGGGGGCTCTGATAAGGTTATCAACTGTTTTCTCAACAGAAACACTACAAGACAGAAGGGAATGGTAAAACATTTCAAGCAATTAAAAACAAATGCTGAGAACCAAAACTACTCTACCCAGCAAGACTCTCATTCAAAATGGAAGATGAAATAAGGAGTTTCCCAGACAAAAGGAGGCTAAAAGACTACATCTCCACCAAACCAGTATTGCAAGAGATGCTAAAGGGTCTGCTTTAAGAAGATGAAGAAACAGGGAGGGACAGAGAGAAACACAGGACAAAGGGGAGAAAATCACAATGAATAAGTACCTATCAATAATAGCCTTAAGTGTAAATGTATTAAAAGCACCAATCAAAAGACATAGGGTAGCTGAATGGATAAGAACTAACTTTAACTTATGAATGCTTTAAAATAATCCTGTTTTAAGTAGATCTTACTAAATAAGGTATAGTTTTGTATTTTTGTTATATATGTATTTCTGATTGGAGTTCTTTCCTAAGGTGGGAAAATCAAGTTACTTGCAATAATCCTTTAAAAAAATAGAATGTGGTTAAGAGGGAAAGAAAGTAATAAAATGTGGATGTATATTACATAGAATACATGCTATCTTTCTTATTCACTGTTAAAAAATATGTGTTTGGGCCCTGGCTAGTGACACAGTGGATAAGGCGCCAGCCTGTGAACCCAAAGGTGGCTGGTTCAAGTCCCAGCCAGGACATATAACCAGGTTGCAAGCCAGGTCTCCAGCCAGGTCCTTAGCAGGAGGCAGATGAAAGGCAACCATTAAATTGATGTCTCTCTCCCTCTCTGCCTCTCTCCCTTCCCCCCTCTCTGGAAATAATAAATAAAACCTTTTTTTAAATGTGTGCCTGTTTGTGGGTATAAAAAATCTTTTTTTTATTAGCAATCTATGTTTTAAAATATCAGTCAACTGGTACTTGCTGTGTTGAGAAATTAGTAAATCTTTAGGTAGAAAAGATGCTGAGAGTAAAGACTAATTTGGAATGGAAGTTATGTACTACTAAACTATATGATTCATATGCATAGGTAATATATATTCTCATATTAGCATTTAAATTAGATGAGATTCCTTTCAAATAGATAGTAGAAACAGACATTTCTAGCAGTGAAGACATCCCCAAACTGGGGATATTTGGGAAAATGTATTAATGCTGTAGTAAACTTAATTATTCAAATGTGAATATACTTAATCTTAACTCAACAGACTCTTAAATAGTTCAATGGTTAGTTTAAGACCATGTAGGAAGTCAATCACAATTTCAAAAAATAGCTAGAATACTATTCTACAAAATTACTAAATTCCAGTTGGCAAGAAGAGTAAATAGAAGTATATTTACTCTATAGAAGAGTAAATAGAGCTACACCAATCTCCTCCCAGGACCAAAATTGAATTATAACTTAGGTGGGGAGAAATCATTCAGAATAACCAACAGACCAGCTGGAGAGAAGCCTTATAACCATGGACAGAACAGAAGAGGCCCCTTCATCACAATGTGACTAGTAGGAATTATGGAGATGCAAGATGGCTGGCTGGGCTCTCTTGGGTGGAAAATGAAGGGATGGAGCCAGGTTCCACCTGAGAAGGGTGGGTTCTAAACCCCCACCTGGGATTCCCAGTCTATAGCAACAGAACTGAGAGTAAAACAGCATCCAGCTGTGAAAAGCAAAAGGCCAAGAGGGTTTGCTAGCCTGAGACAGCTAGAGGCAGAGAATTATTAAAGTGACCACACATGAAAATATATTGGCACCCACTTGCCCTGGGCTACAGTGGAGGGAGGGTAGATGCTTGGAAAAAGTTTGGAGTGGTGGCTTCGAGGAGAGAGATGAGAGGGCAGCCAACAGGGTCATTGTGCTGACTCATCCCCAACACCTAAGGTGGACTACACTATGCCAAGCAGCTTCCACCAGAGGGGCTGTCATAGTCCCGCCCACTGGAATCAGTCTGCCTTGCCCAGTGGTGATTGAGCCTGGCATCTGATCACAGACTGATTGGATTGCAACTGGATCAGTCAGTACCACACAGCAGTGCCTGAGCGTGGTGACTAATCACAGATTGATTGGCTTACAACTGAATTAATCTGTCCCACTCAGCAGTACCTACACCTGACAGCTGAGCACAGACTAATTGGATTAAAAGCTGAAGGGCACAAAGACAGTGGCTCTCTGGTTGGCTCCAACAGGCTGACTAGGCCCAGATATGGAATGATCTAACATCACCAGAGGTGGATCCAGAAAGTAAAGAAAGTGCACCTCTATATCACAGATGCTCGTACCACAAAGACAGGATTGAACGGGATGCTAAAGGGTCTGCTTTAAAAAGATGAAGCAACAGAGAGAGAGAGAATAATACAGGTACAAAGGGGAAACATGTCAATGAAACCTGTTAATAATAACCTTAAACATAAATAGATTAAATAAACGAATCAAAAGACAAAGTAGCTGAATGGGTAAGAAAACATGACCCACATATATGCTGTCTACAAGAGAGCCACCTCAGAACAAAAGATTGACATAGACTGAAAGTGAAGGGATGGAAAAATATATTTCAAGCAAATGGACATGAAAAAATGGCTGGGGGTCTCATTGAACATGGGGAAGCCATTCTGGTGTGTGACTTTGTCAGCCGCAAGCGCACTCAAGCAACCATGTCTAAGGGACCTGCAGTTGGCATCGATCTTGGCACCACCTACTCGTGTGTGGGTGTCTTCCAGCATGGAAAAGTGGAAAAAATTGCCAATGATCAGGGAAACCGAACCACCGCAAGTTATGTCGGCTTCACTGATACTGAATGATTGATTGGTGATGCTGCAAAGAATCAGGTTGCAATGAATCCTACCAACACAGTTTTTTATGCCAAACACTTAATTGGACACAGATTTGATGATGCTGTTGTCCAGTCTGACATAAAGCACTGGCCTTTCATGGTGGTGAATGATGCTGGCAGGCCCAAGGTTCAAGTAGAATACAAAGGAGAGACAAAAAGTTTCTATCCAGAGGAGGTGTCATCTATGGTTTTGACAAAGATGAAGGAAATCACAGAAGCCTACCTTGGAAAGACTGTTACCAATGCTGTGGTCACAGTACCTGCTTACTTCAACGATTCTCAACATCAGGCTACCAAAGATGCTGGAACTATTGCTGGTCTCAATGTGCTGAGAATCATCAATGAGCCAACTGCTGCTGCTATTGCTTATGGCTTGGATAAAAAGGTTGGAGCTGAAAGAAACATGATGATCTTTGACTTGGGAAGTGGCACTTTCGATGCGTCGATTCTCACCATTGAAGATGGAATCTTTGAGGTCAAATCTACAGCTGGTGACACCCACTTGGGTGGAGAAGACTTTGACAACCGAATGGTCAACCACTTCATTGCAGAGTTCAAGTGCAAGCACAAGAAGGACATCAGTGAGAACAAGAGGGCTGTTCGCTGCCTTCGCACTGCTTGTGAATGTGCTAAGTGTACTCTCTCTTCCAGTACCCAGGCCAGTATTGAGATTGATTCCCTCTATGAGGGAATTGACTTCTATACCTCTATCACCCAGGCTCAATTTGAAGAGTTGAATGCTGACCTCTTCTGTGGCACCCTGGACCCCATGGAGAAAGCCCTTCAGGATACCAAGCTTGACAAGTCCCAGATCTATGATATTGTCCTGGTGGGGGGTTCTACCCGTATCCCCAAGATTCAGAAACTCCTGCAGGACTTCTTCAATGGAAAAGAGCTGAATGAGAGCATCAACCCTGATGAGGCTGTTGCTTATGGTTCAGCTGTCCAGGCAGCCATCCTCTCTGGGGACAAATCTGAAAATGTCCAAGACTTGCTACTGTTGGATATTACTCCTCTCTCCCTTGGCATTGAGACTGCTGGTGGAGTCATGACTGTCCTCATCGAGCGCAATACTACCATTCCTACCAAGCAGACCCAGACCTTCACCACCTACTCTGACAACCAGCCTGGGGTGCTCATTCAGGTTTACGAAGGTGAGCATGCCATGACCAAGGATAACAACCTGCTTGGCAAGTTTGAACTCACAGGCATACCTCCTGCACCTCGTGGTGTTCCTCAGATTGAAGTCACTTTTGATATTGATGCCAATGGCATCCTTAATGTCTCTGCTATGGATAAAAGTACAGGAAAAGAGAACAAGATTACCATCACTAACGACAAGGGTCGCCTGAGCAAGGAAGACATTGAGTGCATGGTCCAGGAAGCTGAGAAGTACAAAGCTAAGGATGAGAAGCAACGGGACAAGGTGTCTTCTAAAAACTCCCTGGAGTCTTATGCATTCAATATGAAAGCATCTGTTGAAGATGAAAAACTTCAGGGCAAGATCAATGATGAGGACAAACAGAAGATTCTTGACAAGTGCAATGAAATTATCAACTGGCTTGATAAGAACCAGACTCCAGAAAAGGAAGAATTTGAACATCAGCAGAAAGAGCTCGAAAAAGTCTGCAACCCAATCATCACTAAGCTGTACCAGAGTGCAGGAGGCATGCCAAGAGGAATGCCTGGGGGCTTCCCTGGGGGTGGAGCCCCTCCATCTGGGGGTGCCTCCTCTGGGCCCACCATTGAAGAGGTCGATTAAGCCAACCTCTGGCCTAGATTTAGCATTGTTCCACTCAAAATATTGAAGGACCCAAATTTGTAGCAAAACCCATGGCAGTTTTAAAAGTTGAGCTGCTGTATAATAAAATAGAGTATTCTTGATACTTGAATATGGACTATGTACACAGGGAAAGGAAACAATGCACTTTATAAGTACTGTATTTTAAAGTGGAAAATGCAATGTCTTAAATAAAAATATTTAAAATTGGCACCAGAAAAAAAAGAAAAGAAAAGAAAAGAAAAAATGGCTGGGGTAGCAATACTTATATCAGACAAAATTGATTTTATAATAAAGGACACCAAAAGAGACAGAGAAGGACATTTCATAACACTTAAGGGAACAATCCACCAAGAAGATATAATCCTTGTAAACACATATGCACCCAGCATAGGAGCACCCAAATATATAAGGAAAATTTTGGAGGACTTCAAAAAGGATATCAACAGCAGCACACTAATAGTAGGGAATTTTAATACCCCATTATTAACAATGGATAAAAAATCATGAAGAATATTGTGGCATTGAACAACACTCTAAATGAAATGGACTTAACTGATATATACAGGACTTTTCATCCCAAAGAAGCAAAATACACATTCTTTTCAAATGTACATGGAACATTCTCAAAGATAGACCACACTACAGGACATAATATAAGCGTCCACAAATTCAAGAAAATTGAAATCATACCAAGCATCTTCCCAGATCACAATGGTTTGAAACTAGAAAACAACCTCAAGGGGGAAAACCAAAAACATTCTAATTCATGGAGACTGAATAGCATGCTATTAAGTAACAAATGGGTTCACAATGTGGTAAAAGATTTCTGGAAACAAATGACAATGAATACACAATAGCCCAAAACCTATGGGACAGAGTGAAAGCAGTCCTTAGAGGGAAGCTAATAACAATTCAGGCCTACTTAAAAAGGCTAGAAGAAACTCATACAAACAACCTAACCATAAAGCTATAAGAACTAGAGGAGCAACAACAAAGCCCAGAGCAAATTGAAGGAAGGAAATAATCAAGATCAGAGCAGAATTAAATGACATGGAGACTAAAACTACTGTTTAAGAATCAATAAATCCAGGAACTGGTTCTTTAAAAAGATAAACAAAATTGACAGCCCTTTAACCATACTCTCCAAGAAAAAAAGAGAAAGGGCCCAAATACACAAAATTAGAAATGACAGAGGAGAAATCACAACTGATATCACAGAAATAGAAAGGATTGTAAAAAAATTACTACAGACAACTATATGACAAAAAATTTGACAACCTGGGTGAAATGGACAAATTTCTGGAAACATGTAACCTACCAAAACTGAACCAAGAAGAAGCAGAAAGCCTGAATAAAGCAATAACAACTAGTGAAATTGAAGCAATAATCAAAAAACTCCCAGCACACAAGAGCCCCTGACTAGATGACACAGGTGAATTTTCCTAAACATTTAGGGAAGAACTAACTCTTATCCTTCTCAACTTATATCAAAATATCCAAGAAGAGAGAACACTCCCTAACTCTTTCCATGAGGCCAGTATTATTTTAATCCCAAAGCCAGGTCAAGACACAACAAAGAAAACTACAGACAAATACCTCTGATGAATCTAGATGCTAAAATTTTCAACAAACTATTGGTCAACTGGATCCAGCAATACATTAAAAAGATCACACACCATGATCAAGTGGGATTCATCCCAGGATGAAAGGATGGTACAACATTCAAAAATCAGTAAACGCAATGAAAGACAAAAACTATATGATCATATCGATAGATGCCGAAAAAGCATTTAATAAAGTACAGCATCCATTTACAATAGAAATGCTCAGAAAAATGGGAATAGAGGGAGCATACCTCAACATCATAAAGGCCATCTATGAGAAACCTGAAGCCAACATCATACTTAACGGACAAAAACTAAAAGCTTTCACCCTAAGATCAGGAATGAGAAAAGGCTGTCCACTTTCTCCACTTCTGTTCAACATAGCCTTGGAAGTTCTAGCCATAGCCATCAGAGAAGAAAAAGGAATCAAAGGTATCCAAATTGGAAAGGAGGAAGTCAAACTGTCATTATTTGCAGATGATATGATAGTGTACATACAAAACCCCATAGGCTCCACCAAAAACTTACTCAATCTAATAAGCAAATTTAGCAAAATAGCTTGATATAAAATCAATATCCAGAAATCAAAAGCATTTTTGTATACCAATAATGAAATAACAGAAATAGAAGTGATAAAACAAATCCCATTTACCATAGCAACAAGAAAAATTAAGTACCTAGGAATAAACTTAACCAAGGAGGTAAAAGACCTGTACTCAGAAAACTACAGAACAATTAAGAAAGAAATCAAGGAAGATACAAATAATGGAAGCATATACCATGTTCATGGATGGGAAGAATTAACATCATTAAAATGTCCATACTACCCAAAGCAATCTATAGATTCAATGCAATCCCAATTAGAATACCAATGACAGATTTCACAGAAATAGAAAAAATACTTCAAAAATTTATATGGAGCCAAAAATGCCCACGAGTAGCCACAGCAATCTTGAGAAAGAAAAACAAGGTAGGAGGAATCACAATACCGGACTTCAAACAATACTACAAGACTATTGTCATCAAAACAGCCTGGTACTGGCATAAGAATAGACATATAGATCAATGGAACAGAATAGAGAGCCCAGAAATTAACCCAACTAATATTCGACAAAGGGGGAAGGAACATAAAATGGAATAAAAACAGTCTCTTCAACAAGTGGTATTGGTCTCTTCAATGCAGCCACTATGGAAAACAGTATGGGGTTTCCTCAAAAAACTAAAAATGGAAATGCCTTTTGGTCCAGCAATTCCACTACTTGGACTATACCCAAAGAATCCTAAAACACCAATTCGTAAGAACCTATGTACACCTATGTTCATAGCAGCACTATTTACAATAGCCAAGTACTGGAAACAGCCTAAGTGCCCATCAGTGGATGATTGGATCAAAAAACTTTGGTACATATACACAATGGAATTCTATGTAGCAGAAAGAAAGAAAGAACTTGTACCCTTTGCAACAACATGGATGGAACTGGAGAGTATTATGCTTAGTGAAATAAGCCAGTCAGTGAAGGACAAATATCATATGATCTCACCTCTTACGGGACAATAATGAACAAAACTAACAAC
>PVIW01010138.1:0-46428 GCA_004026585.1 Noctilio leporinus
GAGTAACTTTTGCAAAGGATATGTTGAGGCTTAATAGTTCATATTGCTCTCGGTATAATTCAGGTGCTTGAGATTGGCAGCAATCCCTTTCCTGATGCTGCCTCTTTTTCTTGGTCAGGACTTTACAGTCTATAGTCTATATTCTAGCCGGTCTTGGCGCGTGGCAGGGCCTCTGATTGTCACAGTAGGGTGGATTCTGAGTGTCCGCCCCCAGGTAGGCTGGGCCTTCCGCAGCCTGGCTGGGTTTTAGGGCTGCCGATGTTCTGGAGCCTGGCGGAGTTTCCTGCTCAGGACAGCCCCCAGCACTTCTGCAAGGCAGCCCGCAACTTTCCCGGTCCCTGTGACGACTGGCCCCACCCCTGCAGTTCCGGGAGGAGGCCGGGCCTGTCAGTCAACACTGTCCGGGGTCCACCTACACTGTCCCGCCCTTCCGGGACGAGCACCCCCCCTCCAAGCCAATCAGTTCTCCGCAGAGTCTTTTACTTGGCCTCTGTGATGAGCCCCTCCCAGGCGTGGGCGGCACAGCCTTTGTCTCCGGCAATGGCGGGTCTCCCGCCACAAGTTCCCGGCTTGCCGGCTCTCCGGCTGGCCTTTTAGATTTTCCCGCGGAGCCTGGGGGCCTGTGTGGTTGCGTCGGGCTGGGCCTCCCCCCTCGCAGGGGCTTCTAGCTGCTGTTTCCCCAGCGGCCCAGCAGTTCCGTTTTTCGGCCCTCTTGCCGCCCCGGCCGGTGCACTTCCCGCTCCCCCGCTCCGGCTTCCCGCAGGACTCTTCTCCTCCGCCTCTAGCCCCGCGCGCCGCGAAACCTCCTCTCCCTGTTGCCAGGGTGAGTCTCTCACACAGTCCCTCCCCTGCAAGAGTTCAATTCCGCGTTCCCTACTGCGTTTGCCCTCGCCGCCCGCACTTCACTGCTGAGACTTCCAGTCGCCAGGGAGCCTGAAACTGGCCCCAGTCAAACGCGCCCCTCTGGGCAGAGCCGCTCCTGCCCAGAGCCGACCTTGGCCCGCTGGCCGGTTGGTCGGGAATGCCTCACCTACTGTCCTGCTGGCCTCCTCTGCCTCTGGGCTGTGCTCCCCTGTGTCCAGATGCTGCCCGTTCCAATCCCTAGGGTCCTGAAGACTTCTCACGCTCCTTATCCTGTCCTCTAGCTGCTTTGGTACTTGAGAACACCATCAGCACTTACAATTATATTTAATTAAAACAATTATCCAACAGGTGGGATTGACTCTGGGGGGAATGGGTGGGTGGGGAGGGGGACAGAGGGGAGCAAAAAGGGGATGGATGTAATACAACAACAATAAAATTAAAAAAAAAACAAACAATTATCATCCAAGTTAAAACACAAAATTTTTAAAATCTTATTCTATTTTTGCTAACCATGAAGAACATGTTGGCAGTACCCATGTGAGAAATAATGTTGTGTATGTCCTTTTTTGGTGTACAGTTAGTGGTATAAAGTGATACTTTTCATTTGTCTTTACTTATTGCTTATTGGCAATTTCAATTTTTTAATTGTAAAATTGTGTAAATATTCTATACATAGAAAAGAGGCATACCATTATAGAAAAATGGAACTTGAGTAACCAAAGGGAGTCCCTGGTGCAAATAACCCAAGAAAGTGCCTGGTGACCATTGAGAGCCCCTAGAGAGAATGACCTCGGAGAGCTCCTGGCACAAGTGACCAAAGAGCCCCTGATGAAAGTGACCAGGGAAGACACCATGAGATGCAAGAGGCAAGGATATGCCTATTGTCCCAGAGCACACAGCAATTTGGAGTTCCAAAATTAGTGCTAATTAGTGCCTCCATTTTCTCTTACATTGAAAGAATTGCATACAACTGGAAGGCTGAAACTACCCAACAGAAAATGTAAGCGATTAAAATTGAGTAAGAATTTTCCAGGAAAGAATTCTTTGTGCAGTTAGGGAGTATGACATTTAGAGATACTGAGCTCTAGCCTCTGGCTGCTCTCTTAACCTTTGCAAGTCCATGGAAGTTGATAATGAGGAAGCAAGTTTGAAGAAAAGGCACCGTTATTTCTCAGCATAATGCAGAGTCCTGATATCATTATGAAATAAGAATTTTCCAAGTTATAAAGCAGTTAGAAAAATCCTTTCCTTTTTTTGTTTTAAAATTTTTATTTCATTATTTTTTAGAAAGAGGGGAAGGGAGAGAGGCAGAGAGGGAGAGAGACATCAATGTATGGATGCCTTTCACCTGTCTCCAGCCACAGACCTAACTGGAGACCTGGTTTGCAACCTGGTTATGTGCCCTGGCTGGGGAATTGAACCTGCGACCTTTGGGTTCACAGGCTGGCACCTTATTCACTGTGCTACCAGCCACGGAAAAATCCTTTCATTATTGAAGAGTTTAGCCTCTGAAAATCTCAGACTACCTTTGTTTTTTGTTTTTTTGTCATTTTTTGGAGAAAGGGCATGTATAACGACCTGTACACATGCACACAAGCACTTACAAATTTGCATGTGTGTGTGTATGCAGGGATTTGTTTCTGCATTTATGTGTACATGCCTGCAAATTCCAATTTTGGAGAGATTTCCAAGAAAATCAGAATAGATCATCCATTTCTGTCCAAGACTGAACTGGACTGTGTAAATTCAGGAGTTGATAATTATCAGCTAGTGTCCTTGTGAAGCCTCAGCATTTCTCTAGGCTCAATCTTCAGATAAGGGAGCCAATACTCATGAGGGATGTGTAGACTGAATAACTGGTCCAAAGTCTTCTCTCTCCAGTGGTGGTAAGATACATCTACACTCTTGCCATGGCCTCCTGGTATGTGGAGTGTGTTTCCTTCCCTTTCACTATAAAATGGATTGTGTGGCACATTTTGGCTACAGTAATGTTAGCAGACATCTAACAACAGAGGTTTGAAATAAGCATGCATAGTGGGGCTGGCCCCTTGCATTTTCATTATTGACATGAGAACTGCTCCAAGTAGCCCATTCTTCCACAGAGGAGGAGAGGTTAGTGGAGGACACTTGGACCCACCTCTATTTGGAGCTAAGCCCCAGCTAATGTGCAGGTGCATGAGGAAGAATAAGTGACTATAGTTGAGCCACTGTGTTTTAGGCTTGTTAGTAATACAGAATTATTGGGACAATAGCTGACCAACACAATGAGTCCTGGGCTAATACCATTTCCTGTGCATAGGAAGGGGGGAAAAGAGAGAGTAGGGGTATTCAAGATAGAGGAAAACGAGAGCAGGAGAGCAGTTATGAACAGAAGCAGAGTTATGAACAGAGGTATGCATGTAAGGGACTTCTATGGTGGGTTAAACTTTAGGGGTTCTTTCCTCTTAAGTTATCCCAATCTGTTAGTGAAGTTTGATCTGCACATGCAATCTTATGTGGTGATTAGAGAAAATAAAATCTGAGCTGGAACTGGTGGGCTCACTGGATAGGCTCCTATGCAGGGATTCCAGGCAGTGACTACAGTGAAGTAGCCATGACCCATTGTCAAGATGCAGGCAGCTGAGATGAACTTGTAATGTCCATGAAGAATTTTCTAATACACCATAAGAAGAAATTTAAGGTCTTTGAACTGACAGGTAGCAGTGGGCCCCATTCTTGTCTGATTAAGTCCTTCCAGGACCATACTTAAAGGAACATTGATAAATTGATTCCTCAACATAGCTGTGTTAACTACCAACCTTTAGGCTAGGTCTTGGGGTTCCCAAGCCCTTTTTGCACAGGCCATAGTGTAATCATCCTTTTAAAGGTTGACACCAGAAGATCAGGCTTGCTATATGCTCTGTTTTCCCTAACCAGAACCTTCTGAATTTCTCTTCCCAGCCTGTCCTCTAACTACATCAAACAAATTCTAATGCTTAAGAAAGGTGTATCCCCAAACTTATTTATGTGACATTTGTTAATTTCAAATCAAGTCACATTTAATTTTATCTTGTCACTTAAAACCAGCTAAAAATCTGTGACACTTCAGTTTCAAAGAAATAAAATCTCAGTTTTTATAATCTCCTGCCTTTTTCAAGGCAAGGTGAAAGAGAAAAGATTTATCTTGTTTTTTTTTTTGTTGTTGTTCATTTTGTTTTAAGATAAGGTTTATATAAAGTTCACCCTTTTTAGATGTATAGTTCTATGTGTTTTGGCAAACATATACTTGCACAACTACCACTACAAAAAAAGATTTGGAATATTTTCATTACTCTTTAAAAAGTTTCTTGCGCTCCTCCGTAGTCAATGTCATTCCCTTTGTCATTAGTTTTGCCTTTGACTATGACATAGAGTCAATCAGACAGTGTATAGTTCCTTGTTTCTTAATTTTTCACTTAGTGCAATGCATCTGAAATATATTCATGCCATTCATGTAGCACAGTTTGCTTCTTCTTATTTCTGAGTAGTATTCAATCATGTGATGGATTACAATTTATCTATTCACTAGTTGATAGACATTTTCAGTGTTTCCAGTTTGAACAATTATGAATAAAGCCACTATAAAGATTTGCATATGTCTTTGTGTGGACATATGTTTTCATTTCTCCTGGGTGAAATCCTAGAAGTGGGATTGTTAGGTTATATGGTCAATTATGTATCTAACTGAATAAAAGACTACCAAACTTTTCAAGATATTTTACCATTTTGTGTTCAGACTCCACCAATGAATGAGGCTTCCAGTTGTTCCCTAGAATTTGATAGTCCTTTATTTTATTTTATTATTTTATTTATTTATTTTTAGAGAGAAAGGAAAGGAAAAAGAAAGAAAGAAAGAGAAAATATTGATAATATTGATGTGAGAGTAAAACATCAATTGGTTGCCTCTCCCATGCCCTCAACCAGGGACTGGGACTGCAATCCAGGCATGTACCCTGACTGAGATACAAACTGGTAACCTTTCCCTTTGTGGTACATTACTCAACCAACTGAGCCACACTGGTCAGGGATGTCTTTCCTTTTTTTAAAAAATAGGTTTTCTGATAGATATGAAGTGGTATCTCATTGTGTGGATTGCTTTGAAGCAATCACTTATGCTAGATGCAGGTGCAGATACAACTGATTACTCTCAAAGAACTTGTGGTAGATTACATTTTTCTCCCAAATCCTGTATTCATGTCTTTTGTCATGTGACTTTGCAGTTTCTCTCACATATTTTTTTGCCTCACTAATGCTGGGCCTGGTCATATGCCTTAGCCAATGGAAATGGGATGTAAGTAATAGTATGCCATTCTGACTCTAGCCTCAAGAGAACCTGTAAGTTTCCACCCAGCTTTCTTGGGTTTCTTCCATTATCATGACAAAAATGTGTTCTGTCTCGATCAGTTAACCCCCAGGTTGAAGGGGGTGAAAGCATATTTTCATTGCTTTAAGCCAGTGCATCTTTAGCTGGTTCCTTACACAGCATCATTATGGCAACAGTCAACAGATACAGCTTATTTCACTGCACAGCAAACTTTGTTGGGTGCTTACCCATAAATTCTTCAATTTAAAAATGCTTTGAATAGAGATTTCACATAAGAAGATAATATAAATGTTCCATAAGCACATTAAAAGATGCCCCAAATCATCAGACATCAGAAAAATGCAAACCAAAACCACAATTAAATACCCACAACTGCATACACTAATAGTAAAAATTAAAAGACTAACAATATCAAATGGCAATAAGGACATGGAACAACTGAACTCTCATATTCTATGAGTGCAGTATAAATAAAGTAGAATCACTTTGGAACACTTGTCAGCTTATTGGACATTTGTTACTTACAACTAAATATAATCTCAACAGATTCACTTTGTCTGTTAATGAACTGAACCAATGATTCTAAATCTCCAAAATTCTGGGATCTTGCTTCCTTAATCACCCTACAGCAACTACAATCTCTTCCTTTCCACTTGTCTCTTTCCCTTCTGTCCTACTGAATAAATCTGTTTATTCACTCAACAAGTATTTATTAAATTCTTACTAAATACCTTGCACTGCTTTTTAGGGTCTTGCCATATATTAATGAGAAAAATCCTCATACAACTTATATAGGAGTGGAAGGATACATACAATGAGCAAAATTATATAAATTATAGTACTTAAGATCTAAGGAGAGAAATAAGCAGAGTAGGAGTTTAGAGAGTGAGGTGGGGGAGGGTTTTAATTTTAAAAAGATAAAAAAAGGGGTCAACAGGATAGAGGGTATTATGATAAGTGATATAAGTCAGTCAGAGAATGAAAAATACCACATTATTTCACTTACATTTGAAAGCCAAAGAACAATATAAATGGACAAATAAAACTGAAACAGACTCGTAGATACAAAGAACAAACTGATGTTTGCCAGCTAGGAGGGTTGTTAGGGGACCGGGTGGAAAAGGAGTTGAGAAATACAGATTGAGAGTTACAAAATAGTCCAGGGATGTAAAGTACAGCATAGGGAATTTAGTCAATAATATTGTAATAATTATGTGTGGTGCCAGGTGAGCACTGAAAATACAGGGAGGAACACTTTGTAAAGTTTATGAATGACCGTTTACTATGCTGTACACCTAAAACTAACATAAAATAATATTGAATGTAAATTCTAATTGGAAAAAAAAAAAAAACTTGTAATATTTTTTAAAGGATGGTCAGGAGATGCTTCACTGGGAAGGAAACAGAACCTTAAAGGAATTGAGAGAACAGCTCTGTGATGAGTATCTGTCTGGCTATTATGGGCTGAATTGTGCCTCTCATTTCCTAATTCATATGAAGTCCTTCCTCCCCACCCACTTCAGATTGTAAACAAACTGTGGTAAGGAGTTTATAAAAGTGATTAAGTTAAAATGAAAGCTAGTAAGTGTTGGTGCCCCCGCCTACAGACAGCAAGACAACTGGTAGAAAATGTTTTATACAGGAAAGATTGAGTTACTGGGTTAAATATCGCTGATGTGATGAAGACTGAGAATTGTCTGTTGAATTAGTAGTAGTGGCCTCAGCAAGAGCAGTTTGGTGGAGTTGGGGGCATGAAAGCCTGACTAGTGTGTTTGAGAATTTAAGACACATTGTTTAGAACACAAAGTTTTGCTGTGCTTGTAGGAGCAAGAAAATGTGCAAGGTTGAGGGGGAAGTAGGGATTTTTACAGTTTTGCTTTAGGACGTTAAGAAATAACAGCATGTTTATGCCAATCTTAAAAAAAAAAAAATCTTCACAGAATTTTGTTGGGCAATAGCCTCCCAATTACTCTCATCTTTGAAGCTATTATTTTGTATACACTGCTGACGGATGTATCTTCCTAAGCCAAAACTCACATCCTTTCACTCCTTTGCTCATAAATCTTCAGGATGTCCTTAACTATTGAATAAAAGTTTCAACTTCTTAACTGAACATTCACACCTTCTCCAGTTTTGCCTTTTGCAGTTTTAGCTCTTTCTTCTCTATTGGCCCAAAAGTGAGGTACAAAGCATACCACATCAGGGTTAGAGACTTAAAGTAACGGTTCTGCAGATAACCATCTCTGTGACATTAGACTACTTGCCCGAGTGCACCGCGCCAGAGCTTCTTCCGCTTCATAAGGAGAAAGGGGAGTGTCGTGTAGACTAAATCACCTATTAGATCCCAGGCATCTCCTTACTTCTCAGCACCTTAGGGACCGCACGCAGTATTGTTTCCTGAACCTACCTCATCCTTTCCACTTCTAACCACATGGTTTGTGTATTTAGTTACGTTTCCAGCTTTGCTTTCGCCTTTCCAAACAGAGCAGGCTTTGGAAGAGCCACAGCAACAGCTTCTTTAAAGGCCGCAGCTCCCGACCACCCGGGACTTGCCTTCAACTCTTCCTTTTGCTAGGGACCGTCCTCTTTACAGTCAGAATCCGCCACGTATTAGGTGCTGCTGCAAACCAATCAGGAAGAAGTTAGCTCAGCTTTGAGGGGCATCTATTTTCACCAATGAACTTCAAGTCTTCTCTAGCGCCTTTGAAGAACCCACCAATCATGTAAGAAGGCTGCGGGGAGGGCGGGGCGTTTCGTCTCCCTAACCACTTCCGGAACAGGGCCGGGCCTTGGGCGGGGACAATATGATTTAATTGGCAAACGTGATGTTGACAGCCGAGGAAAGCCCACCATCTCCAACCGGACCAGCTTGGGTCCGCGGATTGGCAGGGGCCGCAGCCAATCGGAGAGCAGACGGGCGGAACGTTTACTCAATGGGTGATGTCCAAGGGAGGCTGTCACTCAGGTGGTGGTGGCCGACACGAAGCTAAGACGTGGCGGGACTATCAGGGTTGGCAGTCCAGGCTGTCGGAGCGGTGAGATCCTTAACGCGTCCTCGGTGGGTCGGGGGCCCAGACCAGCTGGAAAGGCGGGCCCCGACGGCTTCACTTCTATGCCCTGGGCTGGCCGCTGATGGAGCGCGCAGCCCGCCCCGGGCCGCCTGCGCGGGCGCAGTTGCTGTTGCTGTTGCTGTTGCTGCTGGGGCTCGCGGCGCCGACCGAAGCTGCAGGGCGCGCCCGCGACCTACCCGCACCGCCGGCGGCCGTGGCCTTTGGCCTGGGGGCCGCAGCTGCTCCCACCTTGGCTGCGCGTGTGCAGGCGGCCGGGACTGTGGCTGCGGCTGAAGTGACGGTGGAGGACGCCGAGGCGCTGCCAGCGGCTGCAGATGAACAGGACCCGCGGGAGTCCGAGCCCGACCCAGAGACGGAGCTGCGGCTGCGCAGCAGGTGAGGGGCGCTGGTTGAGTGCTGCGGCCGCCTTCCAGCGCGTTGGGCCGGAAACTCGCCTAGTTCCGCTTGGGCGTGAGAGCCTGTTCCGGAGGGTGTTGGGGGATGCTGGCAGAATGGAAAGCGGAGACGGGAAAGAAACGCCAGTTTTTCCTCGGACTGTTTCGGGCTTTATTCAGACAACAAGGAACTTTCAGTCCGCCTGCCCCCTAATACACCTTTCTTTCTTTTGTGAATCGCCCGGGATCTGTGCTGGTGTGACAGCTGTTGTGGGAAAGGACTTCATAAAGCGATTCCTGTATTTTCTCTTAAACACAACCCTGTAGTGCCACGGAGCAGGGTTGATGTCAGTAGTTCTCTGATTGAGATCTGCGGAATCCCTGCATCAGAATCACCTGGGGATGCTGGTTAACTATAATTTTCTAGGCCTCACCCCAGATCTGAATCAGACTTTCCCTGGGTAAGAATCTGGAATCTGCGAATTTAACAAGCACACCAGACAATTCTTGAACACACTTAAGTTTAGGAGCTATGGGTAGGTTCTTAAATTTTGGCAGTTTGGGTATGTAGAGGATTTACCGTGTAAGCATTGAATACAGGACTACCTCGGTTGAATTGATTAACATCTTTAGAAATGGCACTTCAAGATAGCATGTTTTAAAACACATTTCATAGTCTGGGCACAGTGTAAGGCATTTTAATGCTAAAGTATTTTGCAGACAGCTGTCTTAGCACACTTGGGGAGAAAGTGAGGTCCCATTTAACAAATGGGAAATTAAAAGGAGCATTAGGTAAGTTAAACCAGGCAGAGCTACAACGTGGGTTACAAAGTATTGTAAGTTTGTAATGTAGTGATTACTAGATCATAATAAGAATTAATTTTCAGTGAAATATTGGAACCTGGTGACTGATATAAATAGGATAAGCAATAAAATTTTCTTATCACTGCTTGAAATATTTATATGTAGATAAATATTTTTAAAGTAGCATATATTTGACAAAAATTTTCACAGGTTTTGCTAATGAATTTCCTGGAAGGGCATTTTATCTTGAAACTTAAAGTCTGCTTAAAGTATGTTACATGAAGTAAGAGGTTTCATTTTTCTTAGAATACAAATACACTGCATCACCTACTTATAAAGGCCCTCTAAATGCCTTGGGGCTGTAGAGGGTGGACAGATAGTCCTTGCCCTCCTGGAAGAGTGTAGAGCCCTGAGCAGAGGCAATGCAAATTAAATGCAATCAATGTCTTTAGGTTTTTGTAGTGTTCAGTTGGTGAGGTACAGAGGGTGAGGTAAATGAGAAGATAAGCAAACGCTGGCAGAAGGAATTGGTTCCTGCAAAATGGTTAGAATTATGATGAGCAGACTCAGGACTTGAGACAGCAAGAGGCACAGAAGCTGGGAAGTATGTTTAAGGAACATTTCGTATGTATATCTGTGTGTCTGTGTCAGTGTGCACGAGACCTGTGTGTTTGTGAGAGAGATACAGGCATACCTTCAAGAGTGTTGGGCAGGAAGTAGAAAATGAGACTAGTAAAGTAGGTGGGGCTATACTGTATGTAGATGGCTTTACACGAGTAGCATGGTTACCACTTGGGAGCATGTTAGAAGTCTAAAATCAAGCACCACCCAGATCCACTGCATAAGTATCTGTGCTTGAACATGATCACCATGTGCTTTACATTCATGTTACAGTGATGTGTAGAGTATCTCAAATGCTATGCCTGATTAAAGTGTGTGCTTAAGAACTGTTTCTCTGGTAATACCCGTGTACTTGAAAACTGGAGATAAGTATACCACAAGGAGAGTGTTTAGCAGTTTAGATGAGAGATTTACTGTTAAGTGGATATAGAACAGAGTGGGTTTACAGTATTTGAAGTAGAATCTTGGCTCCTAGCAAATGAATCTATTCCTCCTCTCTTGGCACTCCCATCCAACAAATATTGAAACTGGGTACCAGAAAGTGGGAGCACACATGGGTCAACTGAGAGATTTATGGGAGCAAGTAAGAAAAGATAAGGGTTTTGGTGTTGGACATGGTAACCTGGAGGTCCAGACAGGTGGAAATGAGTGATTGAAGCTGGAGAGCGGTCACGAGAAACAGGTGAAGCTGTGAAGAAGAGGAGGCTCATGGTAAACCATCAAGAAATACCCTATATTTTAGAAAAGATGAGTCAGTACAGGAGATAATTACAGCTGAATAGGTTGATGGTGTAGAGGCGGACTAAGAAGAATGGGGGATTTGGTGATGAGCATACTTAAGAGTTTAAGTAAAGCAATAGAGTACTCAGATAGTAAGAGAGAGATTAAGCATTCATCCTTTTCAATTTGGCTTCTCCTTTGCTTGCTGCTAAACTGATAGGAGGCAGATTTTAGGACCAGAGATGTCTGATCTTGTTTATACCTTCAGAGGAGAGACCCTATCTACATGGTTTGAAAAAGAGGAATGGAGGAGGAGGTGAAGGTAGTTGGAGAGGATCTACTTGGCAAGCAGGAGAATCTCTTCTTATCTCAGAAACAAGGTGAAAATAAAGGAATTTTGCCTGGCAGAGAGGAAGTGATCTTTGGTAAACAACTGTTGAGGAAGACAGGCCCAGATGGCAGCTTAAGATAGTGTGAAAAGTTTGAGAAACCTTGGGGTAAGTAAATTGGTAGAGTCAACAGGAGATATGTTTATAATTTTTTTCTCTAAATGCTCTTAGAAAAAAGAGAATATCAGTTTATAATAATAGACCAATATACTATTTGTTTCAAGAGGGAGGATTAGGGGAGAAATTGGAATTAACTAAACATTTATTACAAATAGCTATGAAGATTTATGCTCCTTGTGAAACTTTTAAAAAGAGGAGGTAGGGAATAGATTGTCATTTTTGCATGATATTTTTTGATGTCCAAGAAGCATTATGAGGCTCACTAATTCATTTGTTCCCTTTTTATTTATTTAATGATTGATTGATTTTAAAGAGAAGAAGTGAGAAACGTTGATTTATTATTGCACTTATTTTTGGATTCGTGGTTGATGTTTGTGCGCTGAGCTGACTGCGGAATCAAACCTGCAACCTTGGCATTTTGGGAGGACATTCTAACCAACTGACCTCCTTGGCCAGGCACTTTTTTCTCTTGATAGCTTTTTCATTAGCTTCATTATAAATACTTGCTCTGCATCTGAAACATGTGAATGAGTGAATAAGCTATTTTTTTCTTTAAAACGTAGCTGAAGTAAGTATATTTTTTTGATAGCAGTCACGTCAGTTCTGTTAAACATTATAAGTGAGTTGAAATTTAAATGGGATGGCTACTGCAAAAAGTTGGGAAGAAAGTCACAATCTCACCTCATTGTTAGGTTTTATGCAAGTTAGCATGATTTGAGTTACCACTTTTTTTATTCCAATGGAAATAGCAATTTATGAAGTGTTGAGGTTCTCTTGAAGCAATGGGCATCTTCATATTGAGGACATCTGACAGACTCAGAAGTTGTCAAGAATTAGTTTTATCTTAACAGTCATGCTAATTTGTAAAGTATGTTTCTTTTTGTTCTAATTCCCCTGTAATGAAAAGTATTGCAAAATTTGATAATTTGTGGTGCTTCAATTGGCTCATTTTAAACTTTTAAAAATTATTTAATGAGATAACATGAAAATACTCTGCAAATGTAAGATGATTTCATTCCTCTCCTCTCTCTGTTCTTTCACAAACTGATGTGATACAAATTTGTGGTGCAGAAGTCTTGTCCTTAGATTTTCTGATTCATAATCATGCTTTTGTAAGAGAAAAAAAAAGGAAAAAGAAAGAAATAAAGAATATGACCATGGAATAATAAAATCTCAGAATACATTGTTAAAAAGGAACTTCTTCAACTCTAAAGTTTCAAAGTTGACTGAAACACACATTTAAGGAAGAATTTGTGCATAACTTTCAAGGCAAGTTGTTAGCTAAAATAAATATAGTTTAGGCAAGGAGTGGACGAGCTTTCCTGTCTACAATTGTTTATTTAGTTTGATACCTGGAGTCTAGATATAATATGTGCCTGGATTGAGGGAACTCTGTACTTAATTTGAACTCAGCAGCCTTTACATACACTGCAAGGCATTTTGCATAAGCAATCCTGTCATCATTAGCTTCTGTGAGCTGTAGTTTAGACATGGCTCTTCATTCTCTAAACACTGCCTGGGAACTCCCATCTTTTTTTTTTTTTTTTTTCTGTTTTTGTAAGAGGAGCTGCTTTATATTTTTATTATGAAATGTTTTAAAGTACAGAGAGGAGAATTACATGTGAAAGGGTAAGATTACTTTTATTTTTTCACCCTGTTTTCTTATAAATAACCATATCAATTAAAAATGTTTTATAAAATAAAGTATAAAAAGTGCTTCCAAAAATATTTTAATATAATAAGAAAAAAAGCTATCACTCTCATGTTGCCTATAACATTTAAATCTTAGATTATATTTCTTAAGGTCTATCAGACATGTTGAAGTAATAAAGTATAGTTGGTAATTTGACATAATTGTTTTGATTGGGGGTACAGACAGTCTTGTGATATGTCTAAATAAAGGAGGTTTAATTTGAAGATTTACTTAGTAGATGGGGACTAAGAAGTAAAGTTCAATAAGTACTGGCTTGTTTTTAAATGAGAATATATGCTTCCCTGAGTGAGAACATATGTTTTTTTCAAATCATTTTTTATTTTTCAATTATAGTTGACATATTAGTTTCAGGTGTACACCCCAGTAATTAGACATTATATAATTTATTAATTGATCATCTCAATAAATCTGACACCATGCATAGTTATTAGAATATTACTGACTATAATTCATAAGCTATATTTTACATCCCCATGATTATTCTATACCAATTTGTACTTCTTAATCCCTTAATCTTTTTTACCCATCCCCTCAACACCCCTTCCATCTGACAACTGTCAACATGTTTTCTGTATCCATGAGTCTGTTTCTATTCTGTTTGTTTGTTTATTAGATTCAGTTGTTGGTAGATATGTATTTACTGCTATTTTATTGTTCATATTTTTAATCTTCTTCCTCTTAATGATGGCTTTGGTGGGTAGAGTAATCTTGGTTGTAGGTGTTTGCTTTTCATCACTTTGAAGATTTCATGTCATTTCCTTCTGGGCTACAAAATTTCTGTTGAGAAGTCAGCTGACAATCTTACAGGTATCAATAACTAACCGCTTTTCTCTTGCTGCTTTTAAGATTCTCTGTTTGAACCTTTTGCATCGTAATTATAATGTGTCTTGGTGTTGGCCTCTTTATATTCATGTTATTTGAAATTCTGCTCTTCTGGACTGGTATGTCTATTTCCTTCACCAGGTTAGGAAAGTTTTTTGTCGTTATTTCAAATAGGTTTTCACTTTGGTTGCTCTCCTTCTTCCAGCACTTTATATGATGCAAGTATTGGTACATTTGAAGTTGTCCCATAGGCTTCTTACGCTACATTCATTTGGGGGGATTTTTTTTTTTTCCTTTCTGATTTTTTTTTGCTTCCTTATATTCTAGATCACTAATTTGATCTCTGCCTCATCTACTCCACTATTGATTCCCTATAATATATTCTTTATTTCAATTCCTATATTCTTTGTGTCTGTTTCTTTTTTATGTTTTCTAGTTTCATTTTTGTTTCCTCTTTTGGTTGACATTCTCACTGAGATAATTGATTAAAAAAAAACAGTGTTTTGAACTTTGTCTAATAAATTGCTTGTCTTAGCCCTGGCTGGTAGCACGGTGGATAAGGTGCCAGCCTGCGAACCCAAAGGTTGCAGGTTCGATTCCCCAGCCAGGGCACATAACCAGGTTGAAAACCAGGTCTCCAGTCAGGTCTATGGCTGGAGGCAGGTGAAATGCAATCATACATTGATGAAAAAAAAATATATATATAAAGAGCCCTGGCTGTGGTGGCTCAGTGGACTGAGTGCTGGCCTGTGAGTTGAAATGTTGCCAGTTCAATTCCCAGTTAGGGCACATGCCTGGGTTTTGGACCAGGGCCCCAGTTGGGGTCATGTGAGAGGTAACCAATCGATGTATCTCTTGCACATCAGTGTTTCTTTTTCTCCCTCCCTTCCCCTCTCTCTAAAAATAAATAAACAAAATCTTAAAAATAAAATAAATAAATAAATAAATAAATAGCTTGTCTTTATTTTGTTTAGTTCTTTTTGGAGTTTTGCTCTGTTCTTTCGTTTGGTATGTTTCTTTGTCTCCTCATTTTGTCAGCCATGTGTTGGTTTCTCTGTATTAGGTGGAACTGTTACATCTACCATGCTTAGTATAGTGCCCTTATGTAGTAGGTGTCCTTAGGACTCAGTGGCACAACCCCCCACTCACCCATACTGGTTGCTCCAGGTGTGCTGCCCTCCTTGTGGGCTATGTACACCCTTCTGTTGTAGTTGGGCTGTGATTGCTGGCACAACAGTGAGAAGGATTTACCCCCATACTGAACAGCTGCAAGGACCAGCTCCAACCACCATGGAGGATCAGGTGTACAGAGGGCTAACCCCACAAAACAGGACTGACTTTAGCAGGGCTCTGTTGCCAGCTGAGTATGATTCTTGAGTGTATTGCTTATAGAGGTGGATGGATGGTGCTTTAGCATGGTCTGAAGCAGTCTAAGGGGCACTGGCTCTGAAGCCTCCCAGGACAGTCACTGCCTGTGTCTGCCCAGGGCTACCTGGCATTAGCTACAAAGTGATCTGCAGATAGCTGCTACTTGTGCTGGGCTTGAAGGTACCCAGATGAGGCCAACCTATGAACCAAGGCAGGCTGCTACTAGTGCCAGGCCTGGGGTAACTTAGTGAGAGGTATGGCGGTACACTGAGGCCAGATGCTGCTGATTATAGAGGTTTTAGGAGAGTCTAAAGCATGAGCAAGACAGGCTATTTGTATGGAAAAGCCACGGGAAATAGCTTGGGTGGGCTTTCAGGTTGGTTGGGGTGGAGTCTCTGGGAATCTCCAGGGTGAGATGAGACAGGTTGATGGACACTCAGATATGGCACCCTACTACCAGGTATGTGGGGATGGGGTGGGGGTGGGGTCTCAGAAAAGAAACAGTCTCCTCTGTCAGCACTTTTGTCTGGTGGAAAACTACCTGCCTGCCCCCTACCCTCCAGCTGAAAGCACGTATTTAGGGAAAAGATTCTAGCTATATCAAAAAAAGCAGATTTACCAAAATCATACTTTTTTTTTCTCACCTGAGGTTATGTTTATTAATTTCTTGAGAGTGAGAGAGAAACATAAATGTGAGAGAGAAACACTAATCAGTTGTCTTTCATATGTGCCTTAACTATGGATCAAACCCACAGCCTAGGTATGTGCCCTGACCAGGGATCAAACATGTAACCTTTTGGTACACAGGATGACACTTCAACCAACAGACCTATGGGGGCCAGGGCCCAAATCACATGTTTAACTTGGAATTTTTTTTTCCAAGAAAGGAAAAGTAAACTTTTAAAATAAGCAGTTGTTAATGTAGAAATATCTAGTTGATACAATGTTCTCCTGTCACCTGCCTCTCTTTCACATGGGAAGTTTCTGCAGATAGTAAGGCTATTAAATTTACTGACTGAATGACTTCATCATGTACTTATCAGACTGATAAACTGAATTGTAGATAGGTAGGTATTCTGGGTATCTTAAGCCATAGTAAACAGTATTTTTTTAATTGGGTGTTCATTTGGAATAAGGTCATTTTCACTTAGTTGAGGGCATACTTGGATCAATAACAAGATAAATGGCATCTTGATGAGATTTATAGAGGAAATAAAGGCTACATATTATAATATTGTAGTAGTTGTCATTTATATAAACTTAGAGTTAGAGAATGATAGAATTAGGATTAGAAGACCTAAATTCATACTTCAGAATTTTGTTCAGAACCTTTTTTTTGGTGCATGACCTTAGGCAAGTTAGAACTTTTCACATCTTTCCCAGCCTCTTTTGTTTTCATTTTATGTGAATAATAGTACTGATTCAATAAACTTTAATCACATTTTATTAGGGGCTAGGCACTGTTAGGTGCTGAGGGTAAAGAAATGTACCATTAGTTTTGTCCTTAAACTCTCACCCTGACAGGGTGATAGATATTTGTTACAGAATTAACTCTACTAGAATGGATAATAAGTGGCATAAGAGTAGTATGAGAGTGAAAAGAATGGAAGTGTCAAGTGAGCAAGTTTTGGAATGTTAAGTGTCAAGGAGAGTCTAGGCAGCAGGGATGATGTGAGTAAGGGCATAGCACACTGGTTTCCAAGCCAGGGCTTCAGGACCCCTGTGAATCTACCAAGGTGAAAATGGGGATCTGTGAGAGGTCAATAGTTTTTAAATAACCTGATGGAAATTGGACTTTCGTTGAAGAGAAACCTAATCAAAAAAGTCAAGTTTCTACAAATTGGTAGTCACCAAATAGTCTTGGAATGTAAAGTACAGCATAGGGAATATAGGCAATAATATTGTAATAATTATGTATGGTGCCAGGTAGGTACTAGAAATATTGAGGGGATCACTTTGTAAAGCATATTGAGTATCTAACCACTATACTGTATGTCTGAAACTAGTACATAATAATAAATGTGAACTGTGATTGAAAAATACAATTTTATAAATGTATATCACTAGGAAAGGACTTAATGTCAAATTTCTTTGCTTTGAAACGATAGTTATATCAAACTTACTATAGTAATTTTAGTTACTGCTCAAAAATCTTGAATATTTTGTTTGGTACTTAAATATTTCTCCTAAAGATGTGGGAATTCATTGGAAGTGGTGTTTATTGGCCAAATGAAATCATTTAAGATATGAGACCAAAAATAAATTAATAAGAGAACTTTGTTGAAAAGGTTAGAAATGTGTGTGTGTGTGTATATCTCAGGCTATGCCAGATTATGAAAGGTTTTATGTGTCATACCAGGCAATGTGAACTTTATTTAGTGGGCACATGGAACATCAGAAGTTTTTCAGATTTCTTTTCTAGAAACAAACTTGGGAGGGCAGAGGGAAAGAGATCAGCTGCAGAAAAATATGTCAGAAAGACTTTTTAAATATATCTTAGTGAGGTATGAGAATCTGTTCCAGGACAATGTCAGCGGTAGTGAACAAGAAGGGAAAGATTTAAAAGAAGCTAAAGTAACAGAATCAAGAGTACCCGACTATTATCTAGTGTAGTGTATGAGGGAGCAGGTAGAGTTGATGTCTGATTTAAATGTTAAGTGACAGGGTGGTTAGAGAAATGTGTGGAGAAAAGGTGAGTTTCCTGTGCACTTTGTGGCAGATAACAAGTATGCCGTAATGAAAGTGCAGAAGGAGGATTCGGAGATGGAGGAGCTATAAATACTGTGTAGGTTTGGGAGCTGTCATGGATCAGGCAGAGATAAAGCTCTGGACGTGGAGAAAGCTAGAACTCCATGGCCTGCTGTTGGTGGTTGAGAGCAGGTGTGATAATGAGGATGGGTGGCAAGGGGCTAGTGCTGAGGAAGCTTCGGAAAGAGGAGTGCCCATACTGAGGAGCCACTCATTGTTCAGCTGCTGCAAGGACACACCTGACTAGGATGATGGATCTGGCCATTAGGAGGTTACTGACAACATTTCTTGAGGGAAACAAACAGCACTTGCTATTCAATTATCCAAACAAGTGCCTTTGGAAACTAAAGTAAGGTTAAGTGAGAAAGATAGTTTACTGGCAGAGTTGATCAATAGGCCTTCTTCATTCAGGTAATATATTATTACTATTATTATTTTACTCTAAGGAAAAAGCTCTTTGAGCCCCCTTTGGAGACCCCTTTGGAGAGGGACCTGTGGCCTTTCCTAGTTTTTAATAGGCACTCTGATGACTTGCCTGATCAGGCATACTTGAGTTAATTTGAGCTGGGTGAGACAGCCATACAGGCAGGCATGAGAGATTTTGTGGGTTTGGTTCCAGATCAAAGTCAAGCGAGTAAATGCAGTAAGCAAGTTGTAATGTTTCTGCTGGTGAAGGATCTTGCCTCCAGTTTGCGAAAAATGCAACATCTGTGAAGAGCAATAAAATGAAGCATAATAAAAGAAGATGAGTCTGTATTTTACCTATGAAAAAGCCAGTTGAATGAAGAAGCCATGCAAAGAGTAAGAGCAGAGCCATGTGGATGGATATGCACTCAGGACTTCAAAGCTGTGCTGCTGCTGCTGCTGCTGCTGCTTCTTCTTCTTTTTAATTTTTAAATATTTTATTTCATTATTTTTAGAAAGAGGGGAAGAGAGAGAGGGAGAGAGACATCAATGTATGGTTGCTTTTCACCTGCCTCCAGCCACAGACCTGACTGGAGACCTGGCTTGCAACTTTGTTTTGTGCCCTGGCTGGGGAATCGAACCTGCGACCTTTGGGTTTGCAGGCTGTTGCCTTTCCACTGAGCTTCCAAACAGGACTTTGATTGGTTTTTGTATGTGCTCTGACCTGGGATTGAATCTGCAGCCCTGATGCATCAGGGTGGCATAAGGCCAGCGCCTTATCCACTGTGCTACCAGCCAGGGCAAAGCTCTGCTTCTTTATACTGGAAATGCTGCCTCTGTAGTTCCTTTGTTCTTAAATTAAGTTAAAGTCTTCTGTCTTGTTCATAGAAACCTCAAAATAGGGTGAGTGGATCATGGGAAGATAAATGGCTCTATATTTTCCCAGTTAGGGGGACTCATTTTTCATTTCTACTTGATATTTATTCTAAATGTTATCTGATTGCTGTCTTCTGATTATTGCTGCATTCAGCCTGAGAACTTTGTTTTTCAGCAATATCTGTCTATCTACTTGATGCCTTTTTTAGTTGCTAGCATGTAAGTGAGCACCTCTTTTGTATACTGTCCTTAGATATAGTAGTATAAATTGTAACATATATAATAGTACAGGGCTGCTCAATGTCAGCCACAGCAGAAGGGGTACCTCCCTTCCAGAAACTTGCTGGAGAAGAAGCCCATAATTAATATGGGTAACAGACAAAAGGATGAAGGATTTTTTTAATTTTTAAAAATTGATTTTGAGAGATAAAGAGAAACATTGACTTGCTATTTCACCCATTCATGCATTCATTGATTTTTTTTAAAAAAGATTTTATTGATTATTTTTAGAGTGAAGGGCAGGGCAGGGAGGAAGAAAGGGAGCGAAACATCAATGTATGGTTGCCCTTTACCTGCCTCCAGCTACGGACCTGCCTGGAGACCTGGCTTGCAACCTGATTATGTGCCCTGGCTGGGAATCAAACCAGCAACCTTTGGGTTTGCAGGCTGGTGCCTTTCCACTGAGCCTCCAAACGGGACTTTGATTGGTTTTTGTATGTGCTCTGACCTGGGATTGAATCTGCAGCCCTGATGCATCAGGGTGGTACCCCAACCAACTAAGCTACCTGGTTAGGGCCAGGAATTTTTTGTTTTTTTTGGACACCTGACAGTTAGAGGATTTTCTGTTATTCCCATTAAGAGGGATTAAAATAATCAAACCTAAGGACCAGATGACTCTTAGGAAGCAATAGCAGGTAAGAGAGTGATGTACTTCATTGTTCTTCTCTCCTTATTTGTATTTCTTTCCATTATTGCTCAAATTTGCACATATTGTCTCAATTTTTATAATCTGAAAATATCTTTTTTAAAAAGCAGAGTTTTGATTCAGTTAAAAATAGGTTTTCAATGAAAGAATAGGTGGTAAACTTCAGATTACTTGTACAAATGTGGTTTGATATACATATAGGATGCACATGCATATTGTTGCATTTTTACTTTGAAGATGAAAGGTAGAATTTTATCATTCTCTATGTACCTCTAGAATACATAGCTACATATTTAGAAAAATTATAGCTTGTTATTGTTATAAATAAAATGCCTAGGATAATAAATGAACAATGTTCTGAATTACACTGATCTGTTCCAGTGGTCATCTTAATTTTTTCATAGGTTAACATTTGTTGCTTATACTGAGTTACTTTTCAATTAGAATTATTTTTTCAACCATTTATTTGTGGTTAATGATTATTAAACATAAAAATTAGACATTTGCACATTGGGGCTAGGAAAGGGGAATTAACTTGGCTCTGAACCCTGAATCTCCAAATTAATTATATTCTATTGCTTTTATTTGTAAAGTGGCACATTCAAGATGTGAGTGTTTATAATCTTCCTTATAAAATAATTTTCTTACTTGAGGCATCCTTCTCCTTCCCCAACTCCCAATTGATTTCTTTAGAAAGCAATTGAGTTACTCCCTTTCTCTTGGTTTGTTATCTAAAATTACTAGAGTTTGTAGTGTGGCAAAAATTTTTATTTTTACAAATTAGACTAACTTTTCAAGAGTTACCACTTGAAAAACTCAAAGTGATAATTGGTGTGTAGTTTGGGACCTAAATTAACACTTTCATTTATTCACTTGAGAAATAAGTTATTCGGGAGGTTTCAAATGAGTTTACTTAAACTGTTTGGCCTTGGTCAACTTGTAGCTTTACATACATTGTCCATCGAGTGAGATTGAAAAAATAAAAGTTGTATTTATCCTAACCAGGAACTTAACTATACATGCTTGGAATTTGCATGGTCTTTGAAGCAGACAAATATATCTAACAAATTTCCCAGAACAACTACAACACAGCAAAAGATAACAGAAGTTGCAAAGCCTCCATGGGTAAACCATGCATGATGTGTTTGAGGAATTGGGGAAGTCAGTTTGGGAGTATTGATTTGGTTTTGTGAACTTTGAGGAACCTCTTAGACAATCTAAATCTGGTAGGCAGTTAGATATGTAAGTCCAAAGTTTAGGGAGTGGCCTGAGCCAAAGATAAAAATTTGGGAATTTCCAGCATATAGATGATATTTCAAGCTATGACATTAGATGAGACTACCAAAAAAAAAAAAAAGTACATATAGGTAGAGAATATTTTAAGAGATAGATGAGGGGGAACTAAACCAGAAAGGAAACTGTGGAAGAGTAGGTTAGAAGGAAAAACATATCAGAGAGATGGTTTCCTGGAAACCACATGAGGAGTGTTTTGCGGAGGGCAGGAGAAGTAGCTGATCAGGTGCTACTAGAATGTCAAGTGAAGTAGGACCTGATCACTGGGTTTTTCAAAGTGAATATGATTGGTGACTCCGGCAATAACCTGTTCAGTAGAGTGATATAGGCAAAATCTTGATTAGAAATAGTTCAAGGCAGTGGGAGGTGAGGATTTGGAGACATAGAGTACATAACAGCTCTTTAAAGGCATTTTGCTCCAAAGTGCACAAGGAATGAATTGGAAGCTAGGAAGAAGAGAATGGTTGTTTCTGTTTAATCTATGTTGGTTTTTAAATTGGAAGAAATTATAACTGATTGGAATACTGAGGGGAATGGTCTGGTATTGAGGGGAATAATACGTTTGATGGCAAGAGGAGAGATTTGCAGGACTGAGTCCTCTTATGTGCACAGTGGAGAGATTTCTTGCCTAAGTGGAAATGCTGGTGGCAAATGGGAGTGTGGACTGACCACTCAGTAATGGGAGGGAAGGGAGAACAATGGGTCCAGGTGCAGGTAAATGAATAGATGTGGTCATAGGAAACAATCTTACTGGATTCTTTCTGTTTTTCTTTGAAAAATGGGTAGTATAGTACCTGAAATTTATGAGCTTGGAAGAATTGGTATCAGGAATTTAAGGAGAAATGAGAAATGTAATAGTTAACCTGGGATAGTAGGCAAATGGATAGATGAGGGAAGTGTCATAAGCTTGTTGAGCATCATTAATAGCCCTTTCTTGGTTGGTGGTCATAGTTAAAGAGACACCAATCAACATGGTTATGTTATGCTTCAGTGATGTTCAACTGCACAGATGCAAGAATGAAAAAAGGTAGAAAGTTAAATATAACCAGGGTTGGAGTTTTGCCAGTCAAGTGTAACATGCAAGAGAGGGATGGGTTTGAGGGCTTCAAAAAGGAAGTGCGTAAAATGAAGGACTATATAATTTCAACTGAATAAGAAAGAAGTGAAAGCCTAATGGTAGTAAAGGTGGGGAACAGGATCAAAGAATGGCTTGTAGGTTCTGGTGGAGTCAGCAGTTTGTTAGAGTATGGAGAGTAGAGGAAATGAACTGGAAGAGAGAGGTTGGTTGCTAGGGGTGGGATGCTTGAAATTTCAGTGGGAGAAGGAAGTTGTGATTGGTAATGAATAGGACTAGGGTCTTCCCATGGGAGTGGCTGAGGCAAGGTAGACAGATCATGAAGACCCAGAGAATTTGTTAATAGTGACAGTAAACCAGGAACTAAAATCCTCACAGAATTGGACTAGTGACCCAAGAGTCAGTAAACAATTACTAGGAGGGGTAATAGATGGAGCAATCTCTTGAGGATTTTTAGAGAGGAAAGGAAGTAGTCTGGGAATGGTGATGAAGTGCAAGGAATACAACTACCCCATCACAGGCTTGTCAGTGGTCAAGAATGTGGAGAAAACAATGACTGCTTTTGAAGCAGTGTCCTGGGGAAAGTCGGGTTTCCTTAGAGCAAGGCCAGTGAACATACAGGGAATACTTCTGGATCTTGGCAAAGGTAGAAGAGGAATGTTGAGTTCTATGTGGGGATTAGAAGGTGGAATCAGGTGTGACCTAGGAGTCTGGCACTTTTTCTAAATGGCATAAATAGATAAAGGATGTGGTGCAGCTGCCTTGGGGGGCTAGGGACAGTGGTGGCAAGTCAGTTGAGTGTTGTGAGAAGGAGGGCACCACTTCTCTCCAGCAGGTAGATGCCAGGGAGGGGCCAGTTTTCTTTTAAGTGTGTAGAGTAAGTGCTCACTCAGTATCTTAAATATCTTACATTTTTTCCTATTAATTTTTAAATTTACAGGTCATTAGTGATTATCAGCACTTTAGATGGGCGAATTGCTGCCTTGGATCCAGAGAATCATGGTAAAAAGCAGTGGGATTTGGATGTGGGATCCGGCTCCTTGGTTTCATCCAGCCTTAGCAAACCAGAGGTAAGAGTTTTCTGTTTAATGTTGGCATTTAGCAGAAAAACCCAGTTATAACAAGCAATTGCTGATATTAATACTATATATTTAGAGCTGGGACTCAGGGCTCCATTGCCTAGGTGTGAGGCCTGCTTGTTATCAACAATGTCCCCTTGGGGCAGTTACTTTTCTATTCTCAGTTCCCCTCTTGTAATGAGATAGATAATATTAATCACCCATTTCTTAGGGTTGTTTGGAGCATTAAATTAGTTAATCATATAAATGAGTAGCTAAAGCTACTATCTGCTATATCAGTATAGCTCATTATCTGAGCTATAACATGATCACTTATTATTATTTCATATCCCTAAATAATAAAAAATATATATGTAGTTTGTACTTTACTAGTTAGAAATACAGGGGTTAGCCCTGGCTAGTGGCACAGGGGATAATGTGCCGGCCTGTGAACCCAAAGGTCGCTGGTTCAATTCCCTAGCCAGGGCACGTAACTAGGTTGCAGGCCAGGTCTCCAGCCAGTCCATAGCTGGAGGCAGGTGAAAGCCAACCATACGTAGATGTTTCTCTCCCTCTCTGCCTCTCTCCCTTCCCCTCTCTCTAAAAATAATAAATAAAATCTTTTTAAAAAACCCCAAAAAACTATAGGCATAATTATTAAAAAAAAAAAAAGAAAAGAAATACAGAGGTTGCCAAAAGTAGGTTTACAGTTGTAAATGAAACAGGTTATTCTTGTATTATTATTTATTATTGTATTATTTTATATATAAACAACTGTAAACCTCCTTTCGCCCACCTCTATATGTACTGTAAAATCTTATAAATGATTCTCTACATTTCCCCTTAAATGTACATCCTTATTATAAGCATAATTCATCTGAAATTTTTTGGGGATTCAATTTTAGACAAATTTGATTATTTGCAAAAAAAAATAAAGAAAAGGGACCTTGCTTCCAAAACTGCTCTGCCTCACAACTCTTTAAGATTTGTCTTGTGGCTTAGCCCCTCAGAGCTTTAGTGTCCTCATCAAGAAAGTAAGGACACTGCCTGCTTTGAGGAAGTTCGGGAAGTAAGTAAATGAGGTAAGTTTATTTTCCTCCTCTGTAGTCTTGATTCTGATAGAATGTCCCTCTCCTTTTCTGGAGCTTTATTCTCTTATTTAAATAATTTAAGATAAGTCTTTAGTTGTGGCTACTGACATGAAAGCAGTCACCCCTGTTTTCCAGAACACCTTTATCCTTCTATCTTATCCAGTTGTTACTTTGGAACACTCCCCAGGGTACTCTCTTTTTCTGTCATCATCAGTCTTTCTTATCTGGTATCAAGTTCGAAAAAGCAAAACCTAAAATAAGAGTCTTGAGAATGAGCTGATTAGTGGTGAAGGAATTTTTTTGATGGGAAAACTGCTATTAAGTGACCCAATTGCACTCCAGTAAACTAGCCAGGATTTTTTTTCCTGGAGCACCCAGGCAAGTATATTTAGGGAGATGGCACTGTCCAACCTCCCCATTTGCTGTGTGCTAAGCCCTGACTAGACTATCAGAGTGCCTGCTGTTCATCAGGTAGCACACTGAAAATATCTGTTCAAAATAGTGAACTTCTGTTGTATTGTGAATTAATAATACAAGTAACAATTTAATTATAAATTACATTAAAATTTTTGAACAGGTAAAATATTCAAATGATTACTACTCAAGCTAAACATTCATTTCTTTGTGTTCTGGGATTATGCAGGGATGTATATTTTGCTTTATCTTTAAACTAGACATAAAAGAGGATCAGCAAAATCAGATTATACTCAGCTTACATTATATTATCACAGTAATATTATAGTATGCTTTAATGGTACAAAGCATGCGTGTATTTGCAAAGTGAAACATACGCATGCATGAAAGGAAAATTGCATGGGTATGATAGAGTAGAATGCAAATAGTTGTAATAATGTGAGTGCTTTAGTATGTTTAAATTATAGGAGCTAATTGAACTTGAATTTTTTTTTTTTAAGATTTTATTTTATTATTTTTTAGAGAGAAGGGAAGGGAGAGAGGCAGAAAGGAAGAGAGACATCAATGTATGGTTGCCTTTTTCACCTGCCTCCAGCTAAGGACCTGGCTGGAGACCTGGCTTGCAACCTCATTAATATGCCCTGGCTGGTTTTCGAATCAGCCACCTTTGGGTTCACAGGCCAGTGCCTTATTCACTGTGCCACCACCTAGGGCTGAAGGTTTTCTCACAAATACCAATTACGTTAGCTGAGTTTTTTTAATTAAAAAAAAAAAAAATTAACACTCTGGCTGGTTTGGCTCAGTGGATTAGGACTGGCCTGCAAACCCAAAGGTTGCTGGTTTGATTCCGCAGTCAGGGCACATAACCAGGTTGCAAGCTTCGTCCCCAGCCAGGTCTCCAGCCAGTCTTAGCTGGAGGGAGGTAAAAGACAACCCTACACTGATGCTTCTCTCCCTTTCCTCCTTCCTCCCTGCCCTTCTCTCTGAAAATAATGAATAAAATCTTAAAAAAAAATTTTTTTTTAAGTATAGTTAGTATACAGTATTTTATTAGTTTGAGGTACAATATAGTGATTCAAAATTTTTATACCTTACGATGTGATCACCACTCTAATTCTAGTAATTATATGCCACTGTGCAAATTTATCACAATATTACTGACAATATTCTGCCTCACCTTTCTCATTCCTTACTCCTACCCCTCTGGTAACCATTCTTTGATCTCTGTTTCTATGAGTCTGTTTTTATTTTGTTGTACTTGCTCATTTGTTTGGGGATTTTTTAGATTTCATATATCAGTGAAACCACATGTATTTGTCATTCTCTGACTGACTTGTTTCACTTAGCCTGATATCCACTAGGTCCACCTATGTTGTTGCAAATAGCAGGATTTCATCCTCTGTTATTGTTGTGTAATATTCCAGTATATATTTGCACCACATCTTCTTTACCCATTTGTTTTCACCCATTTATATAGCTTCTGTATCTTGGTTATTATAAATAATGTTGCAGTGAACATAAGGGTGCATATATATCTTTCAAATTAATTTTTGTTTTCTTCAATATATACCCAGAAGTAGAATTACTGGGTCATCTGGAAGATTAATTTTTAGATTTTTGAGGAATTTCCATATTGTATTCTATAGTGACTGCACCAGTTTGTATTTCCCCAATAGTGCACAAGATTTTCCTTTTTTTCACATTCTCGTCAACACATGTAATTTGTTGATTTTTTGATAATAACCATTTTGACAGGTGTAATGTGCTATCATTGGTTCTGATTTGCATTTTCTGATGATTAGTAATGTTGAGCATGTTTTCATATGTCTGTTGGCCCTATATCCTCTTGATAGAAATGTCTCTTTATCTGTCCAGTTTTTGATTAGATTGTATATTTTTTATTGAGTTGTATGAGTTTTCTATATATTTTGGATATCAGTCTTTTATTGGCTATATTATTTGCAAACATCTCATTCAGTAGTTTGTCTTTTCTTTTTGTTGATCATTTTCTTCACTATGGAGAAGCTTTTTAGTTTGATGAAGTTCCATTTGTTCGTTCTTGCCTTTGTTTCCCACATGTCAAATAGTTTACCACCTATATTTTCTTCTGGGAGTCTTATGATATTAGGGCTTAACATTTAAGTCCTTAATCCATTTTGAGTTTATTTTTTATATGCTGTAAGAGAATTGTTCAGTTCTGGGGGAAAATGCCATTGGTACTTTGGGATGTCATTGAATCTGTAGATTCTTTGAGTAGTATGGTCTTTTTAAATAACTCATTTTAATTCATGAGAACAGTATATCCTTCCACTTATTCATGTACCCTTTAATTTCTTTTTTCAAGGTCTTATAGCTTTCTGAGTATAGGTCTTTCACCTCCTAGGTTAAATTTATTTCTAGGTATTTTACTTTTTTTTGATACAGTTGTAAATGGATTATTTTCTTAATTTCTCCTTCTGATCATTTGTTACTAATATACAGAACTAGAACAAATTATCCTTTCTTTTGTGAACCTTCATTTTAGCTTTTTAAATGGTTGCTTTACTGTGCTATATTGTTGCCTTTACCAGTGCTATTTTTTCTTACTTCTGGTATTTTCTGCACAAATAAGACCCTTTAATATTTCTTGTAATGATGGTGAACTCTTAGTTTTTGCTTGTCTGGGAAACTCTTTATCTCTCCCTTAATTTTGAATGGGTAACCTTGTAGGATATTGTATTCTAGGTTGTCATTCTTTTCTTTCAAGACTTTAATTATTTCCTGCTATTTCCTTCTGACCTGTAAAGTTTCTTCTGAGAAAGCAGTCCATAGTCTTATTATTTGGAACTCTGCTTCCTAGACATGGATGTCTGTTTCCTTCCCCAGAATAGAAAAGTTGTCATCCTTTATTTCATCAAATATACTTTCTTCCCATTCCTCCCTCTCTTCTTCTGGAATTGTATAATGTGAATGTTAGAGTGCTTGATGTTATCCCAGAGGCCCCTTATACCGTCCTTATTTTATAATTTTTATTACTATTATTTTTAGAAAGAGGTATAGGGAGAGAGAGAGAGAAAGAGAAAGAGACATCAGCGTATCGTTGCCTTTTACCTGCCTCCAGCTGCAGACTTGGCTGGAGCCCTGGCTTGCAACCTAGTCAGGTGCCCTGGCTGGGAATTGAACCAGCAATCTTTGGGTTCGCAGGCTGGCACCTTATCCACTCTGCCACCATCCAGAGCCTAATTTTTATTTTTTAATTTTGGTCTTTTGGTGATTTGGTGATTTCCACTATTTGGTCTTCCAGGTTACTAATTGCTTCTGTATTAACTAATCTGTCAATTTGTTCTAATATATTAATCTTGAAAAGGTGTGATTTTGGCGGGCTAGATGTAGTTGAGGTGGGCATGTGTGGTGCCTGGTGTCTGATCAGGTCTGGTCTAAAGATATGGGTTTCAGGTGGGGAAGCCTGGTGTGTGCATGCTTGATTGCCAAGGCAAATCTGCCTAGGGTGCTCAGCATGTGTTGTTATTTTAATTGTCTGTTGCCTGAGCCTGGTTGGGGAGGGAGAGCTCTTGAGTGTGTACATCACACCACCCTACTAGCTCCTCACTCTCTCCAATGGGGCAGCCCTATGTGTACACACTATTGCATTAGGCTAGTTCTGCACTTTTCTGGGTGAAGAAACCCTGCAAGCATGTAGTCCCATGGGTGTGCATTGCAGCACCCTGCTGTACTCACTGGATCCATCTCAAGGTGGAGTTCCTGGTATGTGCACTATGGTGCCTTCCTGTTCCTGCTAGATCTATCTCCAAGAGGGTTGACTGGGGACATGCTGGAGTGGCCCTGCAGGTTGGCCAGAGACCATGAATAGAGCTCCCACCCACTATCCATAAGCAGGGGAAATGTTAACAATTGCTACCTACCAGTTTATCCTATTCTAGATAGTGTCCTCAGCTCCTGGAGAGCTCTTATGGTTTCCCAGCCTCTCTATGTAGACTCCCTTGTTTGAAGTGCAGAAGCTGTTCACTTGGCTCTCAGGTGTCTTTCAGGAAGAATTGTTCTAAATACAGATTTTCATTTGATGTGTTCTTGGGATGAGGTGAGCTCAGGATCTTTCTATGCCAGCATCTTGGACCTGCCTCCATATTAGCTGATTTTTAAACTATAATGGAACTTTCTCATTTTCATTAGACCTTACCATTTTCTGTGGTTTATTAGTGTTCCCTTGTTTTAAATGTTCCTCCAACCTACCCCAACTATGTAGATCCTTTGGGTAGAATGCTTTGCAGTGTTGAAGTGTAAGTATATTCAAAAAGTTTCGCTCTGTTACCTTTGCACAATAAATGAAAAGCTCTCTGGCTTTTCTCTCCATGTATGAGAAGAATCCTGAAACAAATTTGCATTATCTAGATTTAAAGTTTCTAGCCTATAGAAAAAACAAAAAACTAAAAATCTAAAGTTTTTGAACCATTTGGGAAAGCATGATAAGTTGACTACGTTTTACTGCTGCCCTGATTTTGTGTAGATAGGTTAATGACAACAGCATTGTTTCCAGCATTGTAATGCACATATGATATACTTTGCAAGTGTTAAATCCTCACAGTAATCCTCCTGAGGTTGATGTGTTGGTGTCATTTCATAGAGGATACCGAAGGTCAGAGAAATTAATTGCTTGAAGTCACAAACTGACCAGGTGAGAAAGCTGGGCTTGAACTCAGGCTTAATTGACTGTATTGGCTGCTGCCTGCTCTGGAGCCCTTTCCCTTCTTGTCTGTACCTTCCTGTACAGGCTCAGGCTATTAACCTTATATAGCGGGTCTCGAACTTTATGGTCTCCTTTTACATCCCAAAAAATGATTGAGGGATCCAAAGAGCCCTCCACCCCATAATTATGTCTGTACTTAACCCATGTTAAAAATTAAACATAAATTTTAAGTATATTTATTAATTCATTAAAAAAAGACCAGTGGGCCCATTGCATGGTAGCATCCACAACATAATTATGTGAAGAATAACTGTTTTTCAATACAAATAGTTTAATGAAAAAAAGTGTCATTGTTTTACATTTTTTGCAAGTTGGTTTAAGTTGTAGTTTAGTAGAAGACAATTGGATTTTTGTATATGCTTCTACATTTAATATATTGCATTGTTGTTTTGGTTGAACTATGTGAAGAAGAAAATCCAGACACATACACATATATAATGGTAGATGGAAAAGGAAGGTATCCATTTTAGTATCCTTTTCAGATGATCTTGGTCATTCTTTGACACTATCAAAATACATGAAAGTTTCTTAAAAGTTAGTTGCACTATTTTATAGACTGTATAATAATTTCCAGTTATCAGTGATAGAAAAATTGGTTATGGATTGCATGTACTTTGCTGGAGTAGAAAGTGCAGGAACTTCTTAGGCTGTGTGATATTGTGGAGGAGGGGCTAGGGCTCTGGAGCTTGAGCTGTGCTGTGATTCTTCCAATGACTGGCTTATGACCTTGCTGAATTAATCTTTAATTTTTTTCTCTGTAAAATTATGGGAGTGGACTAAATCTGTAAAGATTGTGCAGAATCAGGTACCATTGAATACATGAAACACTCAAATTATCTAGAGGGATTCTGAAACTTCCCTTTTTACTATATTTAGGATTCTTTAAAAAATTAAGTACAACTATATTAGAAATGACCATTAAGTGCATATTTTATTGATTCCTGGCCTGCTCTGATGTTGTCTTTAACCTTTTCTCATCCAAAAGGCGTATAAAATGGTGTGTTATATTGCTGTAATGCTGTTTTGATTTTGTCAATTAAAATAAGTTCACAGGGGATGACAGAGATTGATGGTTCTATTAAAAATAAGCATTTTATGTTATATTTAGAATGAATTGTATGTATACTGCAGGGAAGTAGAGGTACCTTGTGACACAGATCTGATTTGCCATTCTTTCCTCCTAACTAGGTATTTACAAACTTCCTCAAAAAATACTGATACAAGTCTAGTCAAAACTGCATATATGTGTATTACAATAAATGATGAATCTTAGGCAACGATTTTTAACTGGTGTTCCTGAAGAATTTTTAAAACATGCAACACCTGACTATTTAGTCAGAGGCACTGACCTTTTTTTCCTTAGACTGTCAAATAAAAAATAAAACAGCCAAAACAACAGTAGCTGTCTGGTGTGAAGGAATCAAAATTATACCTATTTTCTTTTTTGTCAGATTAGCAAAAAATGTAAATTTTGGTGTGCCACAGAATTTTGGTAATTAGTTTATGTGTGCCAGAGATGAAAAAGGTTGAAAATTGCTGAGTTAAGATGCACTCTGTTAGCTTTTACAGATGTGTCCTAGTTTCTAAGCCTACTTACTTTTGGTAGTAGCTAAGAATTTTGTTTTCAATTTTCAGAAGGACCACCTGAGCTGAAACCTGATTTACTCCCCTCTGGTAATTTATATGCAGATTCAACCCTGAAAAAGCATTAAAGGGATTTCCCTGTGGTTCCTCATTGTCCTGAACTTTTTATTTTGTTTTCTAACATATCTGCATAGTTTTTGGGTTGTTTTTGGAGGGGTGGGGGTGGCAGGGTAAGATACAATGTTCTTAAACTGTTTCCCTCTCTGTATCTTGGAACACATTCATAAATACCAAGACCTTTCTTATATTTATTTATAATGCATGCTATAATTTTGTGTATATAACTAGCTTGTCTTTAGGTGAATATCTTTATCTTTCTTTTAATTAGAGATATATTTGTTTTTTTATTTCAGTTTTCTGTTCTAATGTCCCTTTTCCTCTTAAAAAGAGCAAACAAGCCCTGGCTGTTGGCTCAGTGGAAAGGTGCTGACCCGTGAACCTAAAGGTCACTGGTTAGATTCCTAGTCAAGGTCACTAGTTGGATTCCTAGTCAGGGCAAATAACCAGGTTTCAAGCTAGGTCTCCAGCCAGGTCTGTAACTGGAGGCAGGTGAAAGGCAACCATACATTGATGTTTCTCTCCCTCTCTGCCTCCTTCCCTTCCCCTCTCTCTAAAAATAATAAATAAAATCTTAAAAAAAAAAAAAGAGCAAACAACTCTATTATAAATCTATATTTAGAATTTGGGGCTTTGTTTTATTTTAGGAATGTTCCGCCCAAGGGACACTGCCTTTCTGTTTCAGATAGGTGCAGAAACAGACAACCATGAACTGGGTTCTCCCCTTTCTCCCCCTCCCCCAATCAGGTTGTATTCCTTTAGAAGGGCCTTCAGAGGTGGGGGGGGTTTGCGGGGAAGGCTTTGGAGAGAGTACACTTTTCATAGCTACTGATTGATGGTTCACAAGGATTTCATTAGTATACCCTTTTGAGTATTAACTATTAAAAGAAGATCTGTAATCACTTTTAAAGATTCTCAGAATTATACTGAATGATGTCAGTCGTTTTCTGGTTTTTCATGGTACATAAACTAACATATGCTGAGCCGGTCTATGTTATCTAAGGCTGAGGTTCATAGTGAAGTCACTGTTAATCATGTAGTAGGCCAAGATTTAAATAATTGCTTAGATTAATTGCTTTTTTAAAAAAATAGGAATGAAGCAGTAATTTGATTCAATTTTATTTTATCAGTCTCTTAGTATGGCTGAAAGCAATGCTATGAACCAAACTAACTTATTCCAGCAAGTATGTTACCAAGTGAGAAATAGATTTGACCCTGATTTTTAAGAAATTGACTTCTTGTGCATATTGTTATGTACTTCATGAATGTGTATTAGTCTAAGTAATCACAGAGATAGTTACTAAAAATCTAGGCTTTTACTCATGAATAAAATGGAAAATACACTTAAAAAGTGGTAGTTTTCCTTGAAGTAGTTTGTTTTGTAAGTTGACTATAGGTTAAGGAAAGAAAGAATGAAAATTATTATCTACTTGCTATCTCACTGCTCATTTTAAGCATGTCACACAGGATGACTTCTTGGACTAATATTCAGATCTCCTGAAAGATCTCTAATTCTTTGTGTTAGATCATCTTCTGTAGTCTTTGAGGTATGATTTCCCAGGAACATTTTCCTTTTATCAAATGAGCTTCCATTACTCTCCCCATCATTGTAATTTAAATGTTTTCAGGGAAATAAAATAAAGTGTTTTCTCAACACAACAATGTTGGAACTTTTGTTAAACTCACAAGTAATCTATTTTGTTATGTAGTAGTCTGGTCAGTTGCTCATTTTCATTTATTAATAGTTACCATTTTATGTTCTATACATTGTGCATTGTTTTGGAAGAATTGAAATTACAAAAATATGTCTGTTAACTTGCCTATTAGTGTTGCCTATCTTTATGATAAACAAAGTACCTTACAGTCCTTTGGAACATCTATATTATAATCAAAGGAGAATTTTAGAGCTGATAGAGAATTCTGGTAAATCAAAGACTGGTAAATGTTTGATATATTTAATTTTTTTAAATTGATTTGAGAGACACACAGAGAGAAGCATCGATTTATTGTTCACATAGTTATGCATTCCTTGGTTGATTCTTTTTTTATTTTAAGATTTTATTTATTATTTTTAGAAAGAGGGGAAGAGAGAGAGGCAGAGAGGGAGAGAGACATCAATGTATGGTTGCTTTTCACCTGCCTCCAGCCACAGACCTGACTGGAGACTTGGCTTGCAATCTTGTTATGTGCCCTGGCTGGGGAATCAAACCTGCAACCTTTGGGTTTTCAAGCCAGCGCCTTATCCACTGTGCTACCAGCTAGGGCTCCTTGGTTGACTCTTGTATGTGCCCTGACCAAGGATTGAACCCACAAACCTTGGTTTATTAGGACAATACTCTAACCAACTGAGCTGCCAGTATATTTATTTCTTAAATTGAGTACATCTCTTAGTTTTGAGGCTTTTTATTTAAATGGATGTTGTGGATCCAGGATTGGGAAAGATAAAATTGAGCTAGCATAATTAAGCTTTGCACTCCATGGATTTACTTTTGGAGCAGCTATTTGAATTCTGAAAGCTTCTTTTGAAATTTTTGAAATTTGGTGCTAATAAGCTTTTAATTATGTTCTTAAGTTTTTTTATAGAAAATAAGTGAAACCTCCCGATGAATTTATATTTTTGTTTAGTAAGAGTATACATACACAGACACACACACACACACACATCATTAGAGGTTCAAAATAACAGCCCTAGATGATATTACATTGAGATCACAACTATTGTTTGATCAACACTTTATAGTTTGCCAAGTGATAGCAATTCTTATTTAATGCTTACCATAGCCTTATAAATATTATTTTATTTATTTTTTATTGTTGCTGTAATACAATTATTTCATTTTCTCCCTCATTCTTCTCCCCAGCCCCACCCTCCCTGTCCCCTCACCCGCAGTCAATCCCCTCATTATTGTCCATGTCCCTGGGTCTTTCATATTATCTTCTCCACTAAACCTTTACCCTAGTTCCCCCACTCCCCTAGTCACTGTCATTCTGCTCCTTTTTTTCCCCCATGTCTCTGATTTCATTCTGCTCATCTATTAGTCTTCTGTATTGCAATCATACAGTATTTGTCTTTTGCTGCCTGACTTATTTCACTAAGCATGATACTCTCTCTCCAGTTCCATCCATGCTGTTGCAAATAATAGGAGTTCTTTCTCTCTGCTGCACAGAACTCCATTATGTAGTAAATGTACCAAAGTTTTTGGATCCTGTAATCCAGCATTGGGCATTTAGGCTGCTTTCAGCACTTGGCTATTGTAAATAGCACTGATATGAACATAGGGCTACATAGGTTCTTCTGAATTGGTGTTTCAGGATTCTTTGGGTATAATCCTAGCAGTGGAATTGCTGGGTCATAAAGCAGTTCTATTTTTAGTGGAATTTTGAGGAATGTACTGTTTTCCATAGTGGCTGCACCAGTCTGCATTCCCACCAGCAGTGCACCAGGGTTCCTTTTTCTCCACATCCTTGCCAGCACTTGTTTGTTGATTTGTTTTTGATGGCCATTCTCACAGGTGCAAAGTGGTATCTTATTGTAGTTTTAATTTGCATCTCTCTGATGACTAGTGATGTTGAGCATTCTTTCATATGCCTATGAGCCCTTTGTATGTCTTCCCTGGAAAAGTGTCTGTTCTAAAATAAGTATTCTTATTAACCCCAATTTTTCAGATAAGAATATTTGGATTCAAAATGGTTCAGAAATCTGTCTGATGTAGTAAAGGTGAGACTCAACTCTAGATCTTTGGACTTATTTATTTCTTGTTTTCTTTTCAGTATTTTTTTTTTTTTTAATATCTCAATACTTACCAATGCATTTGTGTTTCCTGAACTAATAATTATAATTCTCAGTGTGCTTTATCAAGAATAATTTCTCAAAGCTCTGATTAGTGTGGCTAAGTAGGTTGCTCTTTGTCCTGCAAACAGAAAGGTTGCTAGTTTGATTCCTGGTCAGGGCACATGCCTGGGTCGTTGGCCAAGTCCCAATTGGGGGCATACCAGAGGTAGTGGATCAGTATTTGTGCCCCTCCGCCTCTCTAAAATAAATAAATAATAAATTATGGACAGAAAAGGCAAGTAGAAGAAAAACTCCAAAACCAAGACTTTATATATTTTTAAAAATGACTGAAAGGGGTAGCAAATTGCATAATTAGTTTGAGATGCAGAGCAACGAATCAGAACAAATAGCTGCTTACAGAGACAACTCAGTGGAATGTGAAAATACATCATAGTAACTTACATTTTGTTCTGCCAAGAGATTTGCAACTATCTGGGTGACTCATTCCTATGCTGGGAGGGTGAGGTAATGCTTTTTGTGAGGGGTGATGTCATCTCTACCTGAACTGAATGCATACACTGCCTGTGACTCAAGGAAAAGCACCACATGCCTTCACAAATATGAAGCCTGAGACTTCACAAAGATTGGTGCAAAGGTTAGCAACCATGTGTATGACTCATCAGTGGCCAATTAGTAAAGACCAACAATTAAGGATGAACTTTCAAAATCATAATCCAGAAATATGACATGATGATTCAGTATTGAATCATAATGCTTTTTGTTGTTTGTTTGGGCGTTTTACTTTTCTCATTGAGTTAATGCTGTTGGAGATTTAACTTTTCAAATAAGCCACTTTTTCAATAATATAAAATCTTGGTTGTTTAAAATATTTTTAATTGTAAAAAAGTTTGTTTTTTTATTATTACATTAGGAAAAATATAGGTCATCCTTAAAGTAATGATGAATTTTAGTCTCTCTGCCTTCTTATTTAAGCACTGAAGTTTCCTCCATTTGTGCTTGTCTGTTGTTGCTTTGTGCTTAGCTTCAGGCTAATCCTTATTGAGGATCCTACACAGATGATGTTTTGTCCTCCTTCAGGACATCACATTTGTCATTCAAGGATATTATTAATTTTGGTCATCTAGTCAAGGTATTGTCTTAATTATTCCTTATATAATTACTATTTTCAGAAAAAATCCTATAATTAATAAGCAGTCTGTGGGGAATACTTGAAGACCATTCAACTATCCTGCTTCTCATTAAAATTTCCACCTAAATTTAATACCATTGCTGATTTTTGCCTGATTTAGTCTTTACTATGATAGTTGCAAAATGCTAATTTTTTAAACTGCAGCCCTCCTTTTATTTTATTTTTTTAAAGATTGTATTTATTATTTTCAGAGAGAAGGGAAGGGAGAGAGGCAGAGAGGGAGAGAGACATCAATGTATGGTTGCCTTTCACCTGCCTCCAGCCAAACTTGGCTGGAGACCTGGCTTGCAGCCTGGTCATATATCCTGGCTGGGAATTGAACCAGTGACCTTTGAGTTCACAGGCCAGCACATTATCCACTGTGCTATCAGCCAGGGCCCCTCCTTTTATATTTACCAGTAGAAACTTGACATCTTATTGCAGTAAGAGCCCCCCTTTTTATCCATACATTATTTATTTGATCTATTTGCTATCAGTATGGATTTATGGTTCCCATTTTAAAAAATGCTTTATAATTTAGTACTTAATTTTTTGTGTGTTTAAACTCTTCCAGATGTGGTCAGTGGCATGCTCTAATTTTTTTTTAAATTAAAATTACATCTGTACTTTCTAGAATAATAAGATGTTAAAGGCTGATCTTGTCTCTGCCCTACTCCAGCGCTGGGATGAGCAATTTCTCTGAGATGCCTTGGTTCCTTTGGTTAGGAATGCAATTAGATAACAAAATCTGGGCACCAGATTTGAGTGCATTAGTTTCACAGCCACCCTATAAATAAATGTAAAATCAGTACCACACCTAGTAAATATTTCTTAGAAGTACAACATACAATTTTTGAGAATGTCATTGTGTCTCAGTTTACAGTTACTGCAATAAGTACAGTATTAAGGACTAGGAAGATTTTTATTATCAAATTTGCACTGCCAATATTTTCTTAGACTTCAGAGCAAACATAACTGATAATAGCTTGATGTCCAAATAGAATTTCAATGGGCAGTGTTGGTGCAGGGGGGTGTTCCAGAGAGAGAAAATTATTCGTGCATTAACAATTTATCAATAACTGAACAGTAAAAGTAACATTAAATAGTATGTTTAAGTAATGATGCCTGATATCTGTCCATGTGGGGAAGGGTGAAGGTCAGGTGGAAAAGGTTATTTGAAGTCATGGTAGAGGACTTTTGAATGTCAGGCTTAGGATTTGGGACTTTAATAAGAAGATAACAGAGAGCTTTGGAGGTTTTTGAATAATTGTCATAACAAGTTTAACTCTTACTCCAGAAATTAAACTATAAAACAGTGAGAAATTAGGAAATTTCTAGCAGAAAACAAAAATTGGAACTGGAAAATGAAAGAAAGAAGTTGATGAGAGTGGTTTTCAGTCTCTCCTTCAGAACCACAGTGATATGGGCAAAGCTGGGGAAAGAGGGGTATGTGAACTTGGTACCAACTGGGAGTTTTTAAATAAGTATCCCTTTAAAGAAAGAATTCTTCTGGGTACAGCATGAAGAAGTGAATAGTGAGATTTTTTTTTTGTGTGTGTGTGTTTTTTTTTTTAAAAGATTTATTATTTCCAGGGAAAGGGGAAGGGAGAGAGGCAGAGAGGAAGAGAAACATCAATGTATGGTTCACCTGCCTACAGTTAAGGACCTGGCTGGAGACCTGGATGGAGACCTGGATGGAGACCTGGCTATGTGCTTTGGCTGGGAATCAAACCAGCAATCTTTGGATTTGCAGGCTGGCACCATATCCACTGTGCCACCAGCCAGGGCATGAGATGTTTTCTTAAAAAAGTTAAGACCAACATTTGTTTGGAGTCTTATTTTTTGTTTTTTAAACGCATTCTTTTTTCTATTTCCTTTTTCCAAAGTTCTGAGCATAGATCAGGAAAATAATTTTGTCATTAGCTAAAGTAAATCAAATTGTACATATAATTTATTTTTTATATTTTATTTTATTATTTTTTAAAGATTTAATTTATTATTTTTAGAGAGGAGATGGGAGAGAGGGAGAGAGACAGCAACGTATGGTTGCCTTTCACCTGCCTCCAGCTATGGACCTGGCTGGAGACCTGGCTGGAGACCTGGCTGGAGACCTGGCTGGAGACCTGGCTTACAACCTCATTATGTGTCCTGGCTGGGTAATTGAACCAGTGACCTTTGAGTTCGTAAGCTGGTGCCTCATGCACTGTGCCACCAGCCAGGGCTGTATATATGTTTTAAATGCCAAAAGAGCAATGCCATCAGCCCATGGGCTAATAACTTTCTCAAGAAACAAGATGTTCTTGGCCAAAATCTTTAGTCTCGTGCTGAACTCTTGTCTTTTGCACATTCCGTAGAGGAATCCAGTATAAAATCCTGTTGGCCTTACTTTTCAGTTATTTCCTCACTAAATCTGTCCAACCACCTTCAAAACCTTCACTGTTATCAACTATCCTCATTCTCTTGGGTCTTCTGCCTTCTCTCCCTGCCTCTGACCTTTCCTGTATACTGTATAGCCTGTTTCCTTCCCATTCGATGTACACTTAAGGCCTTGGTAAGGGTGTGCCCCCAAAATAGGCATAGTTAACTCATGTTTACGTTTTGTTCAAATAGTACATTGGTGGAGCCTATCCTGAACTCCTCAGTGACAGCCTCCTCCCCTCCCACTTGCACATTTTCCACTTCTCTTTATCTTATACTTTTTTTTCCCCTCTGGCATTTACCACCTAACATACCCTATAATTACTCATAATGTTTGCCAACACCAGAGTTTGAGCTCCAGAATGGCAGATATTGTTTTTATTATTATTATTAATATTGTTTTTTTTGCTCATTGGTCTATTCTAAGCAATTGAATAGCACCTGGCACATAGTAGGCCCTCATTAAATATTGTTAAGGAGAAAGGACAACTGAGCATACAGTCAGTAAGCTTGGTTACTAGGCTTCTAGCACATAGCAGACTTGAGAAAGTAAAGAACAAGAACCAGTTGGAATACTGAGTGAATCAGCTTGTGTTCCTTGGATCTGGGCTTATGGCAATAATTTGCCTGGATAAAATAGGCCTAGAAAATACTGTCAATGCTGTTTCTTTCTTTTTTTTTTTCTTTCATTTTTTCAATCTATTTTATTTTGCTATTACAGTTGTTCCAATTTTCTCCCCTTTGTCCCCCTCCACCTAGTACCCCATTTCCTCCAGCAATGCCCCCCTTAGTTCATGTCCACGAGTCATGCATATAAGTTCTTTGGCTTCTCCATTCCTTTATTCTTCTTAACATCCCCCTGTCTATTCTTTAACCACTAATGTGTACTTTCATTTTTTTCTTTCACATCCAGACAATTCACCATTTACTTACTGCCTTCTGTCAACTTCTAAAATCGTATTAATACAGTTCTCTTTCCATTATTCCAAAATGCCTACGTTAGTTCATTTGTTTAAAGAATTTCTCTTTTAAGTAATAGGAATCGCATTATTACCAAACACATGCAAAAATACATTTCCACACATACATATTTTTACACATATTTAAAGTACACACTGGCTTTTGAAGATTTAATACAAAAAATTAAAAATATGCCAATAGCTTACATAATTTTTACATGTTAAATGATACTATTTTAGATACATGTAGTAAAATTAAGCAGATTTTTTCTTTAACACTTATTCTACTCTGGAATGCTATTTTTGTGAAATATATCACAGAAGTGGTGTATTGCAGAACTCACTTTTATGAAAGTTATCCTAGAGACAGTGCCAAACCCATAGTAAAAAATGAATTTGGTTTTTGAGTCAGATTCTTCCCCCTCCAATAATACAACTCAACTTTATTTTAAGCTACTGGAACTATAACTTACTCGTTTTGGAGTTTTCCATCTTAAATAGTAGATTTATTTATTTATTTAGTCTGTGCACAGGTCTTCTTTCAATACCCTCTGTTTTTCCTTTACATGTGTTTTACAAGTTGAAGCCTTCAGAAACAATGGCACTTGCAATGCTCAGCCGGTCCCCAGAGTAGAAATTATTATGTCTACTAAGTTGAGGTAAAAAAAAATCCCTAGGATTTAAATAATTTTGTAGAATAGTATTCCAGCTATTTTTTGAACTTGTGGTTGACTTCCTATGTTGTCCTAAACTAATCCCTGAAAAATTTAAGTGTCTGTTGAGGTAGAGATTAGGTACATTCACATTTCAATAATAAAGTTTACTACAGCATTAATTCCTTTTCCCAAGCATTCCTAGTTTGCGGGCCTTCATAACTGGAGATGTATATTTCCATGATTTAGTTGAAAGGAATCTCATCTAATTTACATGCTAATATGAGGATATATATTGTCTATGTACACGAATCTATAGTTTAGTAGTTTGCAACTTCCATCCAAATTGATCTTCATTCTCAACATCTTTTCTAATCTAAAGATTGACCGATTTTACAACACAGCCATGTGTGGTTGCTATTTAAAACATAAATTGCTAACAAAATCTACATACTACACACACACAAATAAGCACATATTTTGTAAGAATTAATAAGATAGCATGTCTTCTATGTAATATAGATCCACATTTTCTTACTTTTTTCTTCTTCCTTAACTGCATTAAATTTTTCTGAGTTATTGCAAGTAACCTGATTTTCCCATATTGTGAAATAATTCCAATCTAAGAAAACTTAACCTGCAGTAATTCAGATACAAGTAATATACAAAATTATACCTTATTTAGTAACTCTATAACAATATCATTTTAAAGCATTCCTAAGTTAAAGTCGGTTCTTATCCATTCAGCTACCCTATGTTTTTTGATTGATGCATTTAATCCATTTACCTTTAAGGTTATTATTGATACTTATTCATTATCTATTTTTCCCTTTGTACCTGTGTTCCTGTCTGCTTCTGTTTCTTCATCTTCTTAAAGCAGACCCTTTAGCATCTCTTGCAATGCTGGTTATGTGGAGATGTATTCTTTTAGCCTTCCTTTATCTGGGAACCTCCTTATTTCACCTTTCATTTTGAATGAGAGCCTTGCTGGGTAGAGTATTCTTGGTTGCAGGCTTTGTTTTTCATTGCTTGGAATATTGTTTGCTGTTCCCTTCTGGCTTACTGTGTTTCTGTTGAGAAATCAGCTGATAACCTTATTAGAGCCCCCTTGTATGGTATTAGCTGTTTCTCTCTTGCTGCTTTTAGGCTTCTCTCTTTGTCTTTGAAATTTGCCATTGTAATTATGATGTGTCTTAGAGTGGGCCTGTTTGGGTTCATCTTCCTTGGCACCCTCTGTGCTTCCTGAGCTTGCAAGACTTTTTCTCTCCTCAAGTTAGGGAAGTTTTCTATCATTACTTTTTCAAACAGGTTTTCTATCCCTTGCTCCTCCTCGTATTCCTATGATATGGATGTTACTATATGTTTCATGTTGTCCTACAGCTCTCTTAAAACCTCTTCATTTTTTTCAATCTTTTTTTCATTTTGTTGCACTGCCTGGAAATTTTTTTCTACATTTACCTCCAGCTCAATGATCTAATTGATCCTTTGCTTTCTCTAGCCTGCTTTTGATTCCTTCTACTGTGTTCTTCAATTCAGAAATTGTATTCTTCATTTCTTCCGGGTTCTTATTGATAGCTTCTGTGTCCTTTTTAATGCTGGTATAGTTCTCAGTAAGTTCCTTGTAGCTTGCCTGGAGTTCTTTGTAGTTCCCCTGGAGTTGTGTGTAATTTACTTTGAACTCACTGAGCTCATTGAGCTTCTCTATCATCATTATTTTGAATTCCATGTCTGATAGTATGCTTGCCTCTGTTTCATTTTGCACTCTTCCTGGGGATTTCTCCTTTCCATTTGCTGAGGGTTGATTTCTTTGTCTCCCCATTTTAGGTGGCTTGTTTATTTCTGCTTCTTGGATCAGTCTGCTTTGACTTACTGTCTTAGTAGTGTGACCCTCTGTGGTGTAGAGGTGCACTATTTTTACTTCCTGACTCCTGTGCTTGGTGATGTCAGCTCATGTCCCAGTCTGGGCCTAGTCAGCTGTCTTTGGTCTCCTTTAGTTAATCCAATCAGCTTGTGATCAGCGGTCAGTTTTAGGCACCTCTGGGTCAGGCAGATGAATTCAGTTGTTAATCCAATCAAGCTGTGATCTGAGTTCAGGTTTAGGCACTGCTGGGTGGGGTGGATTAATTCCTATGTTTGGGGCTGTGGCTTCCCCTCAGGCTACCACCCTTTGGAGTAGAGTGGTCGGCTGGCTATATGGGGGATGGGTCAGCACTGGACTCACAGGCTACTCCCTCAACTCTTCCCCTAAAGCCACTGTCCTAAATCCTCCTTTAGTGTCGCTAGTCCACTCTGCCCTTCCTTTGCTGTAGCCCAGGGTAGGTGGGTGCCTTTGTATTTTTGTGCATGGTCCCTTTCAGAACTCGGTTTCTCTGTCAAGTTGGTTAAACCTGGCAGCTTTTTGCTTTTCACAGCTGGGTGCTGTTTTACTCTCAGCTTTGTTGCTGTAGGCTGGGAAGCCCAGTTGGTGGTGGTGGTGGTGGGGGTTAGATCCCACTCTTCTCAGGTGGAACCCCCAGCTGCTGAGACGTTTCTCCGCCCCAACCAGTCCTCTCGCATCTCGGCACTTTCTACCAGTCATGTTGTGATGAATCGGCTCTTTAGTTCTCTCCGTGGTAATAAGGCTTCTTTCCAGTTGGTATTCTGTTGGTTATTCTGGATGATTTCTCCCCAGTTAAGTTGTAATTCTAGTTTGGTCTTGGGAGGAGATTGGTGTAGCTCCACTTACTCCTTCGCCATCTTGATTCTCTCTGATGCTGTTTCTTTACTGGAAAATTATTTCTGTATGTTAACATATTGATCACTATAAGAACCCTTGTAGTAACCTCTTCCTGAACCCAGTTGATCACAAAACTGTCTTTTGTTAACTCATTATCTTTGTGAGACACTCTGGCAAACAAAAGTTTGAGAAAAACCGTCCTGGAAAACATGCAGGCCCTGGAGAGATTGGCAGTTCCTTTACATTGCTTTTGGTTGATGAGCTGTGCTGCTGAGAAGAGGCTAGAGTATATCAGGCTCAAGACTCCAGCTTAGTTACTCCTCTTACAGTGAAGATGTTTTTAAAATGTAGCTTTAATTTTAGGTTTTTGGGAATAAGATGATCATTCCTTCCCTGGATGGAGACCTCTTTCAATGGGACAGAGATCGTGAGAACATGGAAACGGTTCCTTTTACAGTTGAATCACTTCTTGAATCTTCTTATAAATTTGGAGATGATGTTGTCTTGGTTGGAGGAAAGTCTCTCACGACGTATGGACTCAGTGCTTATAGTGGAAAGGTAAGTGAAAATGTTGAATTTATTTGGGGAGAAATTGGAATAAATAGGGATAGAAGGAGCAATTTCTTAAACTATACTATTACTGGTTGAGGCTTATTAAAGTTTCCCCACAAGGATATTATTTGTTTTAATAAAACCATAATGTGGAAAGGGGAAAATATTACTAAGAGAAACTAAATTTATGCAAGATAACATAATAAACAGCAGAGCCAGGACAATAGGAAGGAAACAATATGTGCTTCTGGGTGTCAGATGCATTTATTGTTCATTATTTTGAAATCCTTACTGTATTCCTAAGGGTTACATATTTTTGTTACCATTTCAGCATATGAGGAACCCTCTAAAGAGTAATGATAAGAGTAATTGTACCACTCATTTCTTTATCTAGTTTGATCTTATAATAAGAGGATCCAAGAAGAAAGTTTGTGCTCATATTAAGATAAGAAAACTAAGACTTTAATAAAAGATTTAGAAAATTCCAAGATCAGATTTGACTTGACCTGTCTGATGATAAAATCATGCTGTTAATACCTAAACTTTGTCCATATTTAGCTCTTAGGATGTGATCATAATCTGCATCTAAGATTGAGTATTGTAATAAAAATCCATTATTGAAATTAACTATTAAATACATCTTTTTAAGGAAGGTAAAAATCTTTTTTAACCTTCCTTAAAATCTTGATGTGTGAATATTTTATATATAGATTTAACAAGAAAGGATAAAAAAATAATCTTTTGACCCTTGAGTTTTTCAAACTTTAGTGATTTCCTATCTAAATGTTGGACCCATAGCCTTTATTGCAGATACTTTTCTGCTTCTCTACCACCTGCTTCTGCATAACATTGAGGAGATTTTGCATTCTGTTTTATTTAGTATCCTTGTCTGTTAAGCATTGTGATAGAACCAGTTCCTCTGGTTCTTGGATTTGATGTACTTCTGCAAAATTCTTGTACTCTAGAGCTATACTTCTTTCCATGAGAATTTTAGTTTGGGTCATACTGAGTCTCCTTTTTATTTTAGTAAAGATTTTAAGGAGGTACTTTGAAATATTGCAGCTCTTCAAAGAGGTTCAGATTTTCAAAAACTTCGTTATATGGAAACTCTAAGGTTGATTTTTTAAAGTAATCTGAAATTTTATTAATGATATTTTTTAAATTTTATTGTTGTTGTATTACATCCATCCCCTTTTTGCTCCCCTCTGTCCCCCTCCCCACCCACCCATTCCCCCCAAAGTCAATCCCACCTGCTGTCCATGTCCATGGTTCCTTTATACTAGGTTGTTGTATTAATGATATTATTAATGTATAAAGACTTGTTATCCATTTCTTTCTGTGTATACTATGAAAATGCTCAAGATAAGACTAAAATTATCTAAATTCTTAAAAACATTACCTAAAATATTTATTGCTACTTTTATGATTCTAAATAACTCATTTTAGGAGTTGGCAATGTGAGGCTTCTTAATAGTTACATACTTCTTACACACTTTCTATTTCTTAAAAAAATGAATTAGAGATTTTTTTAATGGCTTTGGTCTCTTTATTCTTATTTTTAAACTAATTTTATATGTCTTTTTAGGTAAAGTACATCTGTTCAGCTTTGGGTTGTCGCCAATGGGATAATGATGAAATGGAGCAAGAAGACATCCTGCTTCTGCAGCGTACCCAGAAAACTGTTAGAGCTGTCGGACCTCGAAGTGGCAATGAGAAGTATGTATTCAGATAATATTACTGCTGATATGATGTAGAATTACACCAAGACCAAAATTAATCACATTTTTCCTTGCAGATTTTCTGAATTACTTTGGTTCCTTATAACTATTTTCATCTTAAAATATAAAAGTGTAACTTATTTGGTCAAATTTATTTTTGTATTTTTCTGAAATAGTACATTTTTAATGTGATTTTTACATTTAGATATATGATTAAAATAATATGATATGGGATAAAATACACTGTTCTTAAATCACCTGCATGCGTGATTTTTTTTTTCTAATGTTAAATTTTATTCATTTGTTTACGACCAGTACACAAGAGGCAAAGTGTTTAACATCATAGATTTCATTTCCAACTCCTTGAAATATTCATTTCTTTTTTTTTTTTAAATTTTATTGTTGTTGTATTACATCCATCCCTTTTTTGCTCCCCTCTGTCCCCCTCCTCACCCACCCTTTCCCCCAAAAGTCAATCCCACCTGTTGTCCATGTCCATGGTTCCTTTATACTAGGTTCTTGTCTAAGCTGCTCCCCTTCTTTGCCTCTGCCTGCACCCTCCCCCCAACCCCTTTCCCCCTGACCACTGCAGGCCTATTCCTTGTATTCATACACTTGGTTCTGTTTTGCTTGTTGTTAGTTTTGCTCATTATTGTCCCGTAATGGGTGAGATCATATGATACCTGTCCTTCAATGACTGGCTTATTTCACTGAGCATAATACTCTCCAGTTCCATCCATGTTGTTGCAAAGGGTACAAGTTCCTTCTTTCTTTCTGCCATATAGAATTCCATTGTGTAAATGTACCAAAGTTTTTTGATCCAATCATCCACCGATGGGCACTTAGGCTGTTTCCAGCACCTGGCTATTGTAAATAGTGCCGCTATGAACATAGGTGTGCATAGGTTCTTAT